>OX459031.1:110316598-110557505 GCA_949775025.1 Tricholauxania praeusta | reverse complement strand
AAAAAAAAAATTATTTCGCAGACACCCACTGTTCATTTTTCCTTCATCCTTACTGGCTGGTTGTATGGTACGCTCTTTTTTTTTTGCCTTCATTGTAGTTCGGCTCTACTACCACGTTGATTTTCTGTGCAAGTATAATGGTTATAAATGGACATTTTGTGCACAGAATGAAATTAAATATTTAAACACACTTCACGAACAATCGAGAGGAACTTTGTGAAAAGCTGTTGTAAAAATACTTGAAGAAAAAAAAAAAATTTTAAAGTTAACTTTAAGCTTTAGTGCTACTTGCTTTCATTCTATCTTAAAACTCAAAGGAACTTCTTGTTGTACTTAGGATATTTCAAATATTGATGGTCTCATTTTGCATTGAAGTAGATTTTTCACAAGAGACTAGTTTAAAAATAAATTTATAAAGTTTTTTTTGTTGCATTTTTGTCAGAAATCGAATACTGCTCTTTCCGATAGGTGATTTTAGAATAAGAAATTAAAGACAGTTGAATTTACTTTTGGAAAACTTTTATTCCGCGCAAGGAGCAAGACACTATTCAATAAAAATTAATCAAACATTAACGATACAATATGGCTTAGTTTGGTTAGTGTCATTATGGCTTTCTTAAATGTAGAGTTTAAGAAAAATGTTAGCTGTTCCATAAAAGAATCAGCCAATAATTCTGGAGGTACCATGCGACTTACCAAAAATACACAAACTAACCAGCAACTGAGAATGCAGTACGATACCACCAATCGATGATAACGCAGTGGAAGTACCATCACCTAGCCATGAAGAGGTTCGAGTTGCTATCCATCGACTCAAAAACAACAAAGCAGCGGGTGCTGACGGCCTGCCAGCTGAGTTGTTTAAAGCTGGTGGCGATGAATTGATAAGGTGCATGCATCAACTCATCAGCAAAATATGGCTAGCGGAAAGCATGCCCGACGATTGGAATCTCAGCGTGCTTTGTACTGTAATAAAGAAAGGAGACCCGACAATCTGCGCCAACTACAGGGGTATCAGTCTTATTTCCATCGCATATAAGATCCTCTCGAGCGTATTGTGTGAAAGATTGAAGCCGTATACAGAAACGCTGATCGGATCCTATCAGTTTGGCTTTAGACCTGGTAAGTCCACCATAGACCAGATTTTTACTATACGCCAAATCCTGGAGAAAACCCATGAATATCAAATCGACACTCACCATCTCTTCGTCGATTATAAAGCTGCGTTCGATAGTCCAGTGCGGGATTGCCTATACGCAACAATGTCTGAGTTCGGTTTACCTGCAAAGTTGATAAGGCTCTGCAGGATGACGTTGAGCAATACGTGTAGCTCCGTCAAGATAGGCAATGACCTCTCCGCAACTTTTAATACCGAGCGAGGTTTCAGACAAGGCGACCCGCTCTCGTGCGATCTCTTCAATTTAATTATGGAGGGGATCGTACGAAAAGCCGGTGTGCATCATAATGGCACCATTTTCTTCAAAGGTGTTCAGCTCCTTGCGTACGCTGATGATATTGATATTATCGGTCGGAGTAAGAGAGATGTTACTGCTGCTTTTACTGCTATTGAAAAGGAATCAGCCAAAGTGGGTTTGACGGTAAACGAGGGCAAGACGAAATACAATCAACAACAACAAGAGAGCACGGGATCTAGACTCTCATGTTACAGCGGGCAACTGTAAATTAGAAGTTGTCAAGGAATTCATTTACCTTGGCACTGCCGTAACCAGCAACAATGATGTCAGTCTGGAGATTAAGCGGAGAATAACAATTGCTAATAGGTGCTACTACGGTCTCAGTAAGCAATTACGTTGCAGAGCTCTCTCTCGATCGACAAAGCTAACACTCTACAAGACGCTCATTCTACCTGTGCTTCTTTATGGCGCTGAGGCATGGGTGGTTTCGACAACAGACGCAGCCGCTCTTGGGGTGTTCGAGAGGAAAGTTATCCGCAAAATCTTTGGTCCTGTTCGAGTTGGCGACGACTATCGCATTCGAATGAACCACGAGCTGTATGAGCTCTACGCCGACATTGACATAGTTAAGCGTATAACAATACAGCGACTACGCTGGCTGGGTCATGTCCATCGTATGGATAAAGAAGCTCCAGCGAAAAAGGTATTCGAAGGGAAGGTCCCCGGTCAACGACGAAGAGGGAGTTCATGCATCCGGTGGATAAACCAAGCTGAGGAAGCCCTAACCACGCTTGGCATTAATGATTGGAGAAGGCGCGCGCAAAACAGAGACGCCTGTCGAGAGCTAACGAGGTCGGCCGTAACCTGACAACGGGTTGTTATGGCCATCTAAGTAAGTAAGTAAGTAAGTAACCAGCAACTGAACTAACTTTCCTTTCCTTTCCTTTCCTTTCCTTTCCTTTCCTTTCCTTTCCTTTCCTTTCCTTTCCTTTCCTTTCCTTTCCTTTCCTTTCCTTTCCTTTCCTTTCCTTTCCTTTCCTTTCCTTTCCTTTCCTTTCCTTTCCTTTCCTTTCCTTTCCTTTCCTTTCCTTTCCTTTCCTTTCCTTTCCTTTCCTTTCCTTTCCTTTCCTTTCCTTTCCTTTCCTTTCCTTTCCTTTCCTTTCCTTTCCTTTCCTTTCCTTTCCTTTCCTTTCCTTTCCATCCATTGATGATAAGCTTGAATTCAGTATGTCAAGTAGGTAGGTTTTCTCTGATTATTTTTTTTTAAATTGACGAAAATAGAACCTTCCTCAACAGAAGCTTTGTTATTCCTGGAATTAAAAAATATTTGATTTCTTTTACTTTTTATAGCTGCCTGTACGTTTACTCTTTATTAAGAATTCATACCTTGGCTGACCCTTGGTCTTCAGTATTCAGCTGGTCGCGTGCCATAACACAAAGAAAGGTGTGCGTCCCCTTGTTTTGTGTGTTGCCACCCTTGCATTCTTTGCTTTACAACATATAATGATTGAGCATCAATGTCCCTTTGTTCGTCCCTAAATAACCTTTCTTCAGTATGACGGTCATTGGCATAAACATTGAAAATGACCTTTACTTACTAGCTGGCGGTTATTTGCATTTTGATTACTGGGTCAATATTTTTTGATTAAGTTGTTTTAATTTGTAATGAAATTGAGAAGGGGTTAATATTCGTTTGTTTGTGAAAGTAAAAGGAAGCAGCAGTTATTGTCGCATGAGGTTGTAGTGTGAAAATCTATACCGGTGAGTATGATGGAAAATTTATACTGAAATGAAATGGCATTTCCGATGATTCAAGCGCTTTAATTCTTGTGTTATAATCATTTTGTAGGGTTTGTTAGCCCAAGTTCAACCTTAAAATAGGTCATGTTGTTGTGGCGGATAGTGGAACTGTTGAGAGGTAGTTTACACCAGTCCCGATTCTCTCTCAACGATTAAAAATATCGTAATCGATACTTCATTTATATCTGTGCCGTATATGCTTTGGCTGAGGCAAAATCTTTGATCAGTCAAATCCAATTTCCTCGCAAACTCCAATACAAAGGAACGATGAAAGTCTTCTCCTTGCGAGGACGCTAAAAGACCGTTCAGCACTGGCAATGCGCGTAATATTCGCAAAGCTATACAAGCGTTTGGAAGAAGTATACCCAATTTCATTGAAGCAATGTCATTTAACAACTCAAATGGAAGGAATGATTTCAGTCGATAATTCTAGAGCCACTTCGTTAGCATATTTGTATGTCTCCGGAAAACTAAATTCAGCGTCCATGCGTCTTATTTATAAGAATCGAATGTTTGCAACACAAATATTGAAGAAAAAAAAAATCTGGAAAGAAAAACGAGCCTGGGAGGAACCCTTCCGACTTCACCTCTCCTGTCGACGGGTCTGGAAGATAGAATTTGAATCGATAAATTTGTGTCTTCCTAAGCCTATGAAATCTAGTAGCGCAAATGAAGAACTTATCAGGAAGTAATAAGTTATTTGAAAACATTTTGAGGACAAAAACTGATAACTTTTAGATCCTCTTTCACCTCGTTCTGCTTGACCTGTTTGGTAAATGGATGGCAGCATGTACCGCCATTAGACTCAGGGAAACTGCTTGCTGGTCCGAGGGAAGAACACGACACACAACTATCCTTCATAGCTTGAGTTCCCTACCCTCTAAATTGGACTATACTGTTCCAGTAATCTCATTCAAGAGGGATTACGTAACTCACATTCCATCTAGGAATGACTGGAAGAGAGGAATACCGGGGATAAGGAACCATATTAGTTTCTACATGGATGGCTCCAAGCAAAATAACCACGTGTGTTATGGTATTTCCTCTAAGAAACTGAAGATAAGAATTGCTGTGAGGTTATCAGACCATTGTAGTGTTTTCAGGCAGAAGTTATTGCAATAGAAGAAGTAGCTTCCTGGCTGAGAATAAATGTCGTATCCAAAAAGAATATAAACTTTTATTCAGATAGTCAGGCTGTCCATAGAATTAGTCTTCCTAAACTCAATAGTGGCCCAACAATGCCACTCGTCTCTTTATGAGATGACTCTGCAATTTAACATTCACATCATCTGGGTGCCTGGGCATAGGAACATTAATGCCAATTGCAAAGCTGATGAACTTGCTAGGCAGGGAACAACTGCACAAATTCCTCAGAACCAGGAAGAAGTTGGCATGCCACTTGCTACCTGCAGGTTACTGCTTAAAGAAAACATGATAAAAACGATTAACAAAAGATGGACCCAAGGGTCAACTTGAAATATAACAAGGCAAATCTGGCCGGAATGGAACGACAAGCGATCTCAAGAACTGATATCCCGCACTAGACATAGTGTTTCGTTAGTTGTTGTAGCAGTCATAACTGGTCACTGGCTTATCTGCAGACATGCGGAGAGATTAGGTATTCGGTCTTTTGACTTCTGTAGAAGTTGTAGGGATGTATTGGAGGGGGAAAACATTAAAAATTTTCTTTGCTCCTGCCCTGCACTTGCTAGAAAAACGCCACAGAACACTTGGTTCGTTTTTGTTTGATGACCTGGATGACCTCAGACATGTTGGCGTAGGTCAGCTATTTAGTTTTAATACGAAATATGGTTGGTTTAATGAGAGGGTCAAGTACCCTGTGGTATCACAATGGACCAACATTTGGTCTAAGTGAGTCGGTTCGCAACTGAATGTCACTTCTACCTAACCTAACCTATCAGAAAAGATAATATATTAGAAACGAAGAACTTGCACAGCAATATTTTTTCTAAATATTTATGAATTATATTAAAAATTTCTTGAAGATCACGAAGAACGATATGTTCCTTAGGCTTGAATAAAGTTAATGAAAGAATAATATGCCTGTTATATACCAACATTTCAACATTAAACAATGTAGATCCTATACTCGTACCACTGGACTTTCTAACAAAACTGCAATATGCTAAATATGTAATAAAAAAGTATTATATTTAGCCACTCCTGCTGCTGCTGGAATTCATAAAAAAGTTTCAATTGAAATTGAAACAATTCAAATTCAATGTAAGCCAAAGAAAAAGAAAAAAATTCAGAAAATTAAATTCATAAAACTTTTCTGCTGCGGAACAAGAAAACTCTAAATTGATTTAGCAATTTTTATTTTTTCTCTTATTCGTTCATTTGCAGAGAAAAAGTTTCGTTTTTATATTCAACAAAGCATAAGGACAGACATCGATATTGGCAACATATGGGTAAAAATCCAAATGTCAAACCAACGAACGGCGTTTCTCATTGGTTGTGAAGGAAAAAAAAATGCGATGCCAAATGTTCTGGAGATGAGATGCAAAATAACTGGAGAAAATGAAATAAAACACAGCAATAAAAAATAAAAATAAAAGAAAATGAAATGAAAAAGACAAAAAAATGACATTTAGATATAAATAAATGTATCGAAGAAATTGAAATTGGTTGGATTGAATCGGAGTAGCAGGAGGAATGCAGAGAAAACGATATAAAGATAAATGAAACCAAAAGGGAGCATTTAACCAAGAGAGTGTGCTATTTTGTAGGGATTGACAGAAATGGGTGGTTATATTGAAATGAAGGAGTATTGTAAATAAGGATACATTTTCTATTTTTTAGGGGGTATTTGTTTTTTTGTTCACAGTATTAGTTAGTTTCTATAACGAGAGCATATTTGTTTTATGTACTGAATTAATAAAATATTAAATATGAAAACTTCATACGTCAAAAATTTTTAATTTTTTGTTTTTTGAAAAAAAACAATGGAAATATTGATAATAGAGAAAAAAGTTTTGGAACTTTTTTCAAAGACTATAAGTTTACCAATCTGAACAAAAATCTTTATTATGCGAAAAAAGCCACACTCAAGAACTGTGTCTGATTTAACTAGACCAGCCTGCAAAGAGCAACAATTTCTTTTCTATTTGGACTATTGTATCAAAAGCGGACACATTTTGGAGCATGGCACTTCCCAGCGAATACTTCTAAGTGCTATACTGAGAGCATTATATATGGCAATCAACACGAATTTTTTTAAAGGTTCGGACTAGCACTATACAAAAAGTGGAAAAATTTGAAGAAAAGGTCGTGACTTCAAAACGATATTTTGAGAGCTAATTTTCCCAGAAAAAATACTGGAAATGTTTTCCTCAAATATTTGATGATTTGGCCGAACCTTAAGAATAGGACGTGGCACCTTTCATACAACCAAAAAATTCAAAACGCCATACTGACTTAGATGCTTAAGGAGCTTTGTACGAATCACTCATTTGGAAGTCATATTCCTCAAGAATTATAAATCCCAAATATCATTTCAAAAAAGTTGATATTAGATTTTGGACATCAACAACCACGCTACCGGGTACTTGAAAAGCCCGACTTCGTACCTTTTATATTTGTATTTCAAGTAAATATGTGTGAATTATTCAAATGATTCTAACGTACAAAGAAAATTCAATATATATTTTTTATAAAAACTAAGGATAGAATTGAACTGAAACATAAAATTATTAAAATTATTTTATTGCAAGTTTTATGAATAGAAAGTTAAAGATATAACATTTCTTCCTCGCCTCCTAATCTGTTATGGTGCATACAAGACACAAGGCTTACAAAGGCTTTGAGATCTGCAAAGTTGTGGACACTCAAATAAACCACCTATGTTTTGGGAAGCCCTTGGAGTCTGCCAATCGTATGCATCAAACTAATCACGAAGAATAGGTGGGGACAATGTTTCAATCGCTGGCGGTATCGGTTCCGTTGTAAGAAGTTCGTTCATGAGAAAGGCTACATGAGCCCTTTGTGGTACCGCTTTCGTTTCAGGCACAGATTCTCTTTGTGGGTAACAGTTTAAAATTCGCTCCAATTCATAATGTATTGAAACATGGTGTTGCGGTAGAAGCTGCTGAAGTTAGTCCTTTAGATGTACAGCTGACTTAAAACATGATGACTTCTTCTCTGTTCTTTAATTTTTTTTCCTCTGCTCGCTTTTGTATTTGGTCAATATGACGTTTATATATTTTTTCCTCATTTTCAATTTCATTAGGTCACCTAATTGTTTCTTTACAGTTCCGCGTAGCCAATTGTCCATACGTGGGTTATTAGATAAAAACCAGACCATTTGTCCTGGCTCCATTTGACGAAATTTGCTGTCAAACTTTTGGTATTGTTTTTCCATGACCATAACCGACACATCCTGTGGGAATACTAAATCGAGTTGAGTTCGAATAGCGCGTCCCAAAAATAACTGCGATGGTGACTGACCTGTAGTAGCGTGTGGAACACGTTCATACTGGCGAAGAAATACATTTAAGATTCCCTGTAGTGTAGCTTTTGAAGTACTCATAGCTTTCAGTGCATTCCTTACCGTTTGAACCGAACGTTCCGTTTGACTTTAAGTTGTTAGATGGAAATTTATGAAATTTTACTCCAATTTCAATTCCTCAGTCTTTTTTCTTTCAACTTTATAAAATTAGTAGCTTTGTAGATATTGCCAAAACAACATAACAATTAAATGATTGGACTCCTAAATCCTTGGTCGATTTTTGCACATTTCTCATTAGATTCGAAATATTGGAGTATACAAAAGCAATGCCTAATACTTTGCTGCTATAGCCAGAAGCGGACATAAGGTTTTTTCGGAAACTCTAAAGGTACATTTTTTTCCACAGTTGGGGACAAACCTGAGTCATTTTGAAATGTAATGCCTCTGTAGACTATCATAAAGTGAATTCATTTCCATTAATTATCCAATATAAGTAGTAGTGAAAAAGTTCATTGTTAATTCATTTTGATACCTTGTTTGCTCCGATTTTACGGAAATTAAAAATATATTTTTACAGATCGCATAATTTTTTAAAACTTTAATCTGAAATTTAATACTTAAGGCTGCAAGCTACACATAAATTCTCCACTGTCAACAGCTATATATAGGTGCATTACATCCATAATAATATATTGTTTTGATACAATTCTTTACGAGTTCCCCAATTTGCCAAGATGTGGCACTGTGCTGGATAGAGTAGAGGATGAAATCAATCCAAAATTATGTTTCTCCTGTAGGTAGAGGCAAATTTCCATCAGCTTAATGGCCATGTATTCTGAAATAGAAAGAAAATAAATGTAATTCTAATCTTAAAGTAGTAAATATTCTCTATCATTGAGACTGCGAAATGATCTAATTTTCCTTAGCCAAGCAAATGTCTAATGCATTCCTTGAGCCAATAGGTTCCTGTTATACGTAATTACTTTACCATTACCATTGTTATGACTTGCGCAAGAAATGTACTTTTAAATGCAATAAACTATTTGTTTCTTCCCCACTCCATATCCAATTAATATCGATTAGTGACTATTGATATCGAAGAGGTGGTTTGTTTTTTAAATTTTTTTGTCAAAACTAACAACAAAAGATCCATTCAACCCACAAATGTTGAGGCGTTAAACTAGCACCAATCAAGCTAACCTTTCTAAATCAAATCATAACGTACCCACCCTTGTCACTGATTATGCCAATATACCATGTTACAATGCTCGTAACAGCACGTCTTTTTTTTTTGCTTTTTTGCTAGCCTAGGAAAATTGCAATCCGAAAATCCTATTGTGCAAAGCTCTGCCAAGTATCCTTTATGGCGACGCATGGATTACCCCGACTTACAGAACAAAGTCTTTTTGCAACATGTTTACTTACGCAATTTCAACGCCAATGTCTTCTTCATGCAGAAAGACAGCGAGGGTGGTAGCAGAAAAGGTCGGTCGAACGGCACTTTATGATTGTTCTGCGGCGGCAAATTGATGTTTTGCCAATTTTCAATTCAATTGCAATAAAGTAAAATTCAATGCAGGCAAAAATGGTTTCTACTGTTCACTTTGGTTGAAAACGTTGCGTACCACTTACCATACGGGTCGCAAAAAATTGTTTGGGGGTTGTCTTCAATATATAAAATTTGAGAAAAAAATTTCCAAAATGGCAAACAACGTACGGTTGTAAAAGAAAGTTGTGCAAAATTATTATTAACTTTTGTCGAGTGTTCATTTCTACTTTCCTTGCTATGCGATTTTACTCTCCCCCCAGGATGTGTGAGTTGGGGTGTTTGATTTGGTTTTGGTTTAATATTTAAGAGCGTTTAGTTTATTGGCTTTG
Source organism: Tricholauxania praeusta (assembly GCA_949775025.1). Lineage (NCBI taxonomy): Eukaryota > Metazoa > Arthropoda > Insecta > Diptera > Lauxaniidae > Tricholauxania > Tricholauxania praeusta. Next base: position 110,547,944 of record OX459031.1, on the reverse strand, counting down.
AGGTTGTGTTGCAAAAACTGATTCTTCTTTAAATAAAGAAAATAAATTTGCACGCTGACAGGCGATATCTGTCATCGGATGCGTCGCCTTGTTATTATGTAATGTAAATTTAGACTTGGGAAAAAACAGTCATAAAGGGAATTGACAACGGTATCAGCGGTATTGTTAGCAAATCAGTGAAATTTGATGGTGGTGGTGGTACTGATAGATGTGGGGGTGTGTGTATGGGAAGTTTAGTGAAAATGCATTGGCATTAGTCAAAAACGTTTTGTTTTCATTGTTATTTAATAGCTGACGAAATTATATTGAGCATCTGATATTTGGAATTTGAAAGAAATTTGAGATTGGGTTGATAATAAGGGACCGTAAAACTACTTAGAAATCGGTTGAAAATTTGAGATACCTAAAAAATTGATAGTAGACTTCTATAGTTTTCCATATCTGATTAGAGCAAACAGAATTCTAAGTTGATATTAGACAGAGGGCCCTCTGCTCCTTATTCAAAATATGTGATGGGGCCATTTCAAAAAATACTTAAAGAGAATACAATGTTTATTGAGGAACAATTTCCGATTCAGCTTTTCGCACTCTTCAGCTCGGTAAAACGTGAAGTGATCAAGCTCCCGTGGCGTAAAGTCTACAATTCTATGTCGAAACTGAAACTCTATGAAGCGGTGAGTTTTGACGAAAACTCTCCTTATAAAGTGTGATTTCTTAAGCGTTTGGTTTTAAAAATTGAAAAGAGAACAGAAAATTTGCAAAAGTGAATAAAATATTTATTTGGAGCGATACATCAATTCCCGCCATTTACTTTTTAAAGATTATTTCATATAAATGTTGTCTGCGGCTACGCCTGAGGTAATCCATCCGTAAGCTTCAATTTTGTCATACTTTTTCCAGCATTTCGGCTGGTATCTCACCAATGCCATCTGTCTTCCAGGGCTACAACTGTGGCTGGTGTTTTTTTAGCTTCGAAAGGGGAGATAGAAGAGTAGGAATGAGATATCTATTGAGCTCCGATTTTTCTTTTTTTTTTAATTACTCTCGCGCAACGATAAGTGAAAGTGATCTGAAGCAAGTGTTATGCCTTTGAACTTCAAAACATTTCAGTTATTTATGCTTTGCCGATAAAATGTAAGTACTTTCGTACCACAGCTGAAAAGCTCAATGTGGTGCTAATTTGGTATGAGCTCGAAAAAAACCTCCAGAAAATTAAGGAGAGGCGAAGGAAATAACTGGAAAGAAAGGAAATATGGAAAGTGTATTACCATAACTGAACCGGGAATCAAACCCGGGACCTCTGGTTTGAAGGCGCAGTACACTACCACTACGCCACAGGGCCGGCACACGAGAAAATTCACGTAGCCCCACATAAAATAGTCTAGTGGGGTCAAATCGCATGATCTTGGCAGCCAATGGAATGATTCAAAACTTGAGATTAATTGCTCACCAAACTCGCCTCTCAATAGGTCCATGGTATCGCGTGCCGTGTGGCATCATGCCACATGTCAACCAAGTCCAATTCTTAAATTTCGGACAAAAAAAAATGTCAGTAATCATCGCATGGTACCTTGCTCTATTGACTGTAAAGCTGCGATTTTCATTATTTTTGAAAACGTACGGTTCAATAATGCCTCCGGCCCACAAGCCGCACCGAACAGTGCAGTCCTTAGGGTGCATTGGCAGCTCTTCACCTGCCTCTCGTTGCTCTTTAGACCAAATTCGGCTATTCAGTTTGTTAACGTACCCATTGAGCTAAAAATGAGCTTCGTCGCTGAAGAAAACTTTTCGATTGGATTTCTCACATATCTCACCGAGCACGAATTTTGATAATAAAATTAAATAATTTGCAAGCGCTTTTCGTTTGTCTATTCATGGTAAAATGGCAAGCCCTACTGAGCATTTTTGGCGTTGACACATGTTACGAATCAAAAACAAAGTGTCAAAAAACTTACACTGAAAAAACAAATAGCAAAAAAATCACCCGTTATTACCAAGCGACTGGGCATAACATGGTTGCCTACACTGTTTACAGGAATGCGACTACTCGCTCGTAGCCGAAAGTAATGACTGAAGGCACTGTCAGCAGAGAGCTGTATCATCTGGATATATTACCAACATTGGTAAAAATTTATCTATATAAATAAAATTATAGCTGATTCGATGTTCGCATATCACGCAAAAACTACTTGATCAATTTCAATCAAATTTATTTAGTTTTATTCCTTAGACGCTTGGTCTCAATCTGCAATTAAAATTGCCACGATATTCGTGGCAAATATCAAAATATTCAAGTGTTATGATCTGTTGATCATTTAATCAATTTATTCAGTAAATTACAAAATACAAAAAACTTAAACCAAAGGTTATTCTATTCAATGTCGCAGAACTCCAAACAAGAAAACGAAAGACCTGACATTTCTGTGTCTGTACATAGAGTATGTAAAACAGTGATGCCAATAATCACGTATAGAAAGACAGTGTTGCCTTTACATCCAACACCTCCCTGATTAAGTGATGATGTTGTTAATTTGGTGCATATCTTTCCACAGGCTTGCGTGCGCGTACAGTTCGTCTAGGTGCTGCAATAGGAACGGGATCGGCCAGGACAGTGAGTTGATCGCGATGGTATGGATTCTCGGATGCGGTTGTTGATGTTGACATCGATGCAATTTGATCCGAATTGGTCACGATAATATTTTCATCACAAAGGGATGGGTTTTCTAATGTTTCTATTGCGTCAAGTAGCCCAAATGCTTCAGCCAGTGAGGACTTGCTTCTGGGTTCCTCTAAGGGGTCTGCTTCAACATGACGTTTACGAATTTGATTTGCATGTGCACGGATTACTTTTCCGTTTTCCAACCTCAAGTTGTAAATAACTTTCCCAACTTTTTCGATAATTTTAGCAGGCTGCCATTCAAATTTGTTATAAGAATGTATGGTTACAAAAACGTGTTGATGTGGTTGAAACGTTATTTCTTTAGTGCCATGCTTCTGATTAAACTGTTGTCGCATGTTTTGTTTTTGCTTAAATGCATCTAGATGATTCATGTGCTCAGTTTGGCTAGGCAGTATCAGACTCAATGGTGTACGAATATTACGCCCAAATAAAGCTTCTGCCGGTGACGTATGTTTTGGTGTGTTTTTGTTTCGAGTTGACCGGTAACATTGAAGAAATGTTTGAAGGTTTTTTACGGTCGTATCCTCCCCTTTTTGTTTCTTGAGAGCTCTTTTGAATGTGTCCACAAATCGTTCGGCTTGTCCGTTCGACATCGGATAATATGGACTAGAGCGAAGGTGTGTAATTCCATTTTCTGCAAGGTATTGTTGAAACTGTGAACTCACAAATTGTGTTCCATTATCAGAGACGATAACTTTTGGAATACCAATCCGGCAAAAAATTTCATTCAGCATTTCGATAGTTTTGTTACTTGAAATTGTTGTTGTCGGAATTATTTCAGGCCATTTCGAGTAAGCGTCGACAACAACTAGAAAATAAGTGTTATCTATTGGACCGGCATAGTCAATGTGAAGGCGTTCCCAAGCTTCGGATGGAGTGGGCCATGGATGCAAAAGTGTTTTTGTTGGTAATTTTGCTGCTGCCGCACATCCATTGCAGTTCCGAACAAGCGATTCAATTTCGGAATCTATGTTGTACCAGTAAACAAAACTTCTTGCTATCGATTTGGTACGTTCGATGCCAGGGTGTCCTTTATGTAGCTGCTTTAAAACTCTTTTACGTAAAATTTTCGGTATTACGATGCGATTTCCAAACATGAGACATCCATCGATTACACTGAGTTCATTTTTCCGGTTCGCAAACTGTTTTATTTCATCTCCACTGTCTAAAATATTTGGCCAGCCCTCATTGACGTAGCGTATGATGGTTTGTAGTGATTGGTCTTTTTGTGATTCATACCTGACCATTTTGTGTGTAATGGGAAGCTTCGTGACTGAATCCGATAGTATTTGGTGGATTTCATTTTCAAATTTGACAGCGGCTATGACAAAGTCTTCAGATGGAGTCGCGTTTTTATCCATTAGACGGGATAAAACGTCAGCATGCCCAAAGTTGTTTGTTGATATGTAGCTGATGTCGAAATCGTATGCCAAAAGTTTTATAGCCCAACGCTGCAATCGGTTTGCTTGATGAACTGCAATGCCTTTCTTGTTACCAAAAATTGCAAGTAAAGGTTTGTGATCGGTCTGCAGTTTAAACTTGCGGCCAAAAATCATTTTATGAAATTTGGTGAGCGCGAAAACGATGGCTAGACCTTCTTTTTCAATTTGGCTATAACCCTTTTCTGCTGGCGTGAGTGAGCGAGCTGCATGGCGTATTGCTTTCATCGAGCCATCAGGATACTCGTGTAAAATTGTAGCGCCAAGTCCGTAATTTGATGCATCAGCCGCGACTACGATGTCCAACTTTGGATCGTAATGAGTCAACAATAAATCTGATGAAAGAATATTTTTAAGCTTATTGAAGCATTCTTGGTGTTTTTGAATCCAGTGCCATTTGACGTTTAATTTCAGTAGCTCATCTAGCGGACCTCTGTAGGTGCGTAAATTTCCAATGAATTGTCCATAAAAATTTATGGCGCCCAAAAACGATCGCAATTCGGAAACATCTTTTGGCTCAGGCATTTGATTAATGGCTGCAGTGCGCTCTGGATCTGGCTGTAAGCCATTTTGATTTATGATAAAACCCAGGTATTTGATTTCAGTTGAATAAAACTTGCATTTATCAACCTTCAGCTTAAAACCAAAATTATGGATGCGCTTTAGAACGGCATGTAGTATCTGGTCGTGGTCATCTTTACTTTTTCCAGCTATGAATATGTCATCGATATATGCAGCGACTCCAGTGAGCCCCGTTAACATTTTATCCATAATTTGCTGGAATATGGCCGGGAACGTTTTTATACCGAAAACCATACGGTTGTATCGAAATAGACCTAAATGGGTGTTGATTGTTAACAGATGCTTCGAATCGTCATCGACTTCTACTTGAAGAAACGCGTCTGAGAGATCGATGTGAGTGAACACTTTTGCATTGGCGAGTCGCGCAAAAAGATCCTCAGGTAATGGTAGTGGATATTGGTACATCTCTAAAGCGTCGTTCAAACCGGTTGAGAAATCAGCGCATATCCTCACGTTGCCATTAGCTTTTTTCGTAACCACAATTGGAGCGGCCCAGTCTGAGGTGTTGACTGGCGATATGACGTTGATATCTTGAAGACGTTGCAGTTCTGCTTCTACAAGACCTTGTATAGCGTAAGCGACTGGTCGTTTTTGTCGAAAAACGGACTGCTTATTTGGCTGGATGGTAAGATGTGCTTTTGCTTTTGTACATAGACCAAACTTGTCATCAAAAACAGCTGGAAATGATTTTTTCAGCAGTGAAATTTTCGTTGGAATACATAAGTTTATACTTTCCTGATTTTTGTGTGATCCCTCGTTGACTTTGTTGCAAACGTAGTTGATTGGCTCGCTGTCCAGTTTGAGTGCTGTGATCCAATCTAATCCCATCACATTGAGATCTTGAATTGGTGTAACATAGCATGTTGCTGATGTCTGCTTGCCTCTGAATTCAACATTGCATTGGAACTGTGCTGATAATGGGAGCTCACCCGTTGCGCTGCGAGCTGTGTTGCTAACTTCAGTAGAATTGCATACATTAAGTTGTCGGAAAAAATCTTCAGATATTATGGTGATGTCTGAAGCTGTGTCGAATTGAAGGTCAATGGGAAAATCGTTGATTTGAACGCGAATATATTTTCGCTTTATTACGTTAATTTGTTTAGTAACAAAAATGCTGTTTATTCTCTTTTTGTCGCGTTCACCTTTGTTGAAAATTTTCTTTTTCTTTAGATTTTTATTTTCTGATTTCTGATTTTGATACTTGGACGGATTACCAGAATCACAATAACCTTCTTTGTGTCCCACACGGTTGCACTGTTTACATTTATGTTTGATGAATGTACATTCAGATGTATAGTGCATCTCTCCGCAAAACCAACATGGTGTTTTTGGAACACGCTTTTTGTTATTATTTGCCTGTAAGCGGTTGACTGTATGTAAATCATTTTTGTTGTTTTCAATTAACGCTGTATCTGCTTTTAGATTTAATAGACGTTGGCATTCTGCTGATAATTTGTCAAGCGTAAGTGTTTCAGCGTCGCTGTCTAACCTTGCCAACATTTTCGTCCTAACCTCAAAATCGGCCGGAGACTTCAAACCCATGATGAAAATTAAGCACTTGAATTGGTCTAAAGTCAGGTTGCTTAGCTGAAATTTTTCGCATTCCTTGTTGACAGTGCCAGCGTATGTAATAAAATCGGCATTAGCGTCTTTGGTTAGTTGTAGGCAATGATATCGCACATTGAAAAGAGACTTTTGCACACCGAAAAGTTGCGTCAGTTTTTCCACAGTGTCTTTGAATTTGTAATCTCGCGGATGTTTTGGCAAAATGTAATTGACGTATTTGTTGTGAACTGTAGTGCTGAGCTTACGTAGCAGAAGTCGAACCTTCGCTGCGTCGTCGAGACTACCTGCGTCGACGTCAAACAAGTCTTCATATCGAGAATACCACATGTCGAATGTGAGGTTATTCTCGGCATCGAATGAAAATTCTTGTATGCTGGATGATAATGCTTCGATTCGGAATTCTGTTGTATTTTCGGTTTTTATTGAGCTATTGTGTGACTTATTATGCTCAAATAATTGTTTTATTAAGTCGTGCATGGCTGCGCTGTCTCGCTCTCGCTGCGACTGCATTTGTTCGAAAAAACTTTTCATTGTGGCGTCCATGCTTACCTATGTTAAAACTCGTGCTATTGAAAAACTTTATTAATTTTCCAAACGATGTTAATCTTTTGTTTAAAGAACTCTTTAATCCTCGTCGCCACTGTTATGATCTGTTGATCATTTAATCAATTTATTCAGTAAATTACAAAATACAAAAAACTTAAACCAAAGGTTATTCTATTCAATGTCGCAGAACTCCAAACAAGAAAACGAAAGACCTGACATTTCTGTGTCTGTACATAGAGTATGTAAAACAGTGATGCCAATAATCACGTATAGAAAGACAGTGTTGCCTTTACATCCAACATCAAGTTTTAAAATTGCTAAAAAAAATTGATTTCACACATAGAAACAAGCATGTAAACATAACAAATCATTGAATGGAAATTGAATGTGTTAGTTAGTGTGTATGCTTTGTTTTTTGTCGTTCCGATCTCCTCCTGACGGTAATTCGCTTAATGAAAAAGTTAAAAGCCAATTGATGAGCTGAATGACTTCCAGATTATTGAATTTGGAATAGACATTTTCGATTTCGTGCCAAAAGGAAATGATTTCTTTTGTCTATTCCATTTAAAACATAAAAATTTGCAAATAAATGGCTACCAAACACAACCGTTAACGAACTCCTCAACAACATTCAGGAAGGCACGTGGGGACCTATGTGCAATTTGAGTGATAGTTTCATGTGCATAGTAACAAGCAAATTAACAAACAAAGTTGAGTAGAAGATTCGTTAAGAAATGGGTATTAAGTTAAAAAATATAGTGTGTAAACAAATCACTTAAGTTTTGTGAATTATTGTAAGCAATGAATAAAGCAGATATTTTGAAAGCATTAAAAAATGTGTTTTTGATTCCTCATAATTAAAAGACATTGCTGTTTTTAAACTTTAACATAAAAATATTTTCCAGGAAGGAATTTGCTAAAGAGAAAATATGCAAACTACGCATTTTCTGAATTAAAATAGCACATTATTGATGTTGCCATGAAATTTGTTGCTTAGATTCAAGTAGTACCTTCAAGTATTACGTAACGCAATTGGGGGGGGGGAGGGGGGTCTTGTGAAACGTTACGATGCGTTACAGGGGAGGGGGGGGGGTTCGAACAACGCGTTACGTAACATTGTTTTAGAAGTGAAACTACTTTAGCGGGTGGTGATTTGAAATGAGGTGTGTATAATGAAACGCTTTCTTTATGTGTATTCTTATTGAATAGCTACAGCCAAAAAATTTTATTATAATGATAAAAGTTGATGGGATCTAGATAATTTACAGCAATAAATGATATGTTAAATTAAAGCACTTATCAAGCAGAATGTTCTTAAACTATCATCTTCGAGATTGGTTAACCAAAACCAGAGATGTAAGCGTGGAGAGATTTCCTATTTTTCTCATTTATTGCTGTAGCTGTTCTAGATCCCATCAACTTTTATCATTTTAATAAAATTTTTCGCCATTTTAACATATTTTAAGCTTAAGCAAATGTTTATTACATTATGTGTGTATTTAGAATTCTTTAAAGAAAGGTTCTTAAAAAACCGCCTTATAGACCGCGCTATTTGTAAACAAAATTACAAAATTAATTTAAGACATGTCTTAAAAAACGTTTGTGCTGAAGATGACGAAAAGTCGAAATGCATTTACATATTTAAATAAATTTTAAAATTAAAATTTAAAATAAAATTTTTTTGTTTTTAATTTTTTAATTTTGTTTACAAATAGCGCGGTCTATAAGGCGGTTTTTTAAGAACCTTTCTTTAAAGAATTCCAAATATTAAATTCGACGGTGCGGCATTGTCCGTAATAATATTGTTTTTAGTTTTCGCTACTAATAATAAATAGAATTACATTATGTGTGATTTTTATTAAATAACAATATGAACAAGTTAAAGTGTTATCTTCAGTCAGGCCAAAACTCACATACACTACACTGCACTCAAAGTAGGTACATATATTTCAGTAAAAAAAGACGTTGAAGAGATTAAATAATTCGAAAAAAGTGTGAAATGTTTAAGAGGTTGAAAACTGTTGAAAAAGTCGTAAATATATGCAAAATGTTAATGTTGAGAGAGGTTGAAAAAGTCTAAACAATTTAAAATCGATGAAAAAGTCGAAAAAATAAAGAAATTTCATCACAATATCTTGCACGGCTTACGAGATATGGTGGTATAGAGGTTAAAATTTAGGACCGTGTCACGCGAATCTTTGGAAACTTGAAACCTAGCCTAATCTTAATTTAGTTCAAATGTACACCTAATCACCAAGTTTCATCAAAATCGCTGCATTTTTTTTCAAAATGGGATTGGGCAAATATACATAGAGTATGGGCGGTAGGCGTGTCCATTAACTGATTACGTCCGTTTTGAATAGCAAGATGCCTGCAAGAAGGTCTGACCTGAGTGTGCTAATTTCATTCAATTAGCTTTCTTGGTTTTTCCGTAAACCTGATTTGAACAGACAGACAGACGGACATAGCTAAATCAACTCAGGTGGTGACGCTGATCAAGAATATATCTATATACTTTTTCATACCTACCACCGTCTTCTTCTATGCGTTACAAACAAAATGACAAAGTGAATATACCCTCGGTGTAGGGTATAATAAAGAAAATAAACAACATCGCATGTATTTCCGGTACTTTTCGCAACATAATTGTGACTTTTAGGTAAATATGGTCACTTGGGTGTTACGTAACGTTTAAGGGGGGGGGGGGGGGTAGCGGAAAACGTTACGGCGCGTTACATAGGGGGGAGGGGGGTCAAAAATCTTCGAAAATTGCGTTACGTAATACTTGAATGGCCCCTAAGTACTCATACCAAATAAATTTAAGACTTTACATAAACTTAAGATTTTAAATTAAAAATGGAAAATTTAAAGTTCTTGAAGCTTTAACGCAACGGCAACATACCTCCAAAGTGATATTTTCCCTAAAAAGCCAATATTTTTTAGCAAATGTCTTTGATCCTGCCCAAATGTGCGCAACAGTAGTCATCAAATTGTGAAATCTTACAAATTGCATGGATAAACGCAGGCAAAGTGCGTGAATTCATCATTCCAAAGAAGAAAAAAAAAACGAGGAAGGCCAGCAGCCAATAGCTTAAGCGTTAGGTAAGAGGACAAAAGCAACAATACTGGAGTGTAATAGCAACAAGTTGTTAGATTCCTTGCTGTCCTCTTTGTTGCCTGCTTATAATGCTAATAATATCCTGCGTGCATATTATTAGTGCTTGCTGTTATTTTGAATTTTCTCAACATTTTATTTGCTGAATTTTTTGGACCAGAGCAGGACACAAATGTAATAAAAATTCTTGCAGATTCGTAGGAATTTTTATTACTACTTTTTTTGTGCTTTGTTAAGCAAAGTATTTCCGTTTGGATTTGCGCTCAACGAATCGTTTCCTGTTGGATTTTTACTTCTTTTTTTTTTTGCATTTATATTCAAGGATTTGCAAGTACTACTTGCATTGGAACTTAAATAACTATTCGGATATTCAAAATTTTAGTAAAAATTTTAGTCAAAATTTGCAATCTGCAGTGAAGTACACTAAAATGCTACCAACTTAATAATCTTCCGCAAAGCAGCATTTCGCGCTGCAGGAAATAAAGTTCAATCCAGAAACCACCAAATATAATGACTTTTTTAGAAAGTCGCACAATGTAAAACTCTCCACCTTCGGTACAAACAGCTTAAATTTAAGTTTGCCAAAAAAATATAGCCTTCAGGACCCATTCGCATTGCTAAACGAATCAAATTTTGCAAACAAGAGCCGATATGACGCGTGCACAACAAGATAAATGACAGCAATTGACTCTATTAGCAGCAGTCAGCAATAGTGAAGCCCAAAGTCAGCAGGGTTGGAGAGCTTGTGTTATTTTTATACCCATATTACACACCCACACCACCAGGAACAATGCTATCAATGTTTTAGTTGGTTGGTGGCATCATGTCGTCGAATATCCTTGTCGCCGCAGAAACAAACACAAATAAGTAACGAAAACATTGCGAAACCCAAGTGAAAAAAAAATAGGAATTTGCATTCGCATTTTGCTTGCATCGTTTGGTAGTTACTCTGCTGTAAAGTGGCTTCTGACTTTTTTCATCTTCTCTGTTTACCCCAAACCTACTTGATAGACAAAACTCTACGATAAAGGAGGCAAATACGCCCGCACTTTTACACAACACAATGAAACCATCAAAATCCAATGAAATAAAATAAAATTCCAATAAAAACATTGCCACAATGCGTTGTATAGTGCACGAGCGGCAATAGAGACAAACAGCTGAATTAGGGTGTAGCGAAAAGAATAATAACAGATAAATTTAATAAAATTTAATGGGAAGTTTTGGATTATTTTGTTCAGTGAAATTCTGAACAAGTTCCAAAAGTCTTGGAAGTCACTACCTGGAAAAAATTATTGCCGAAAGTTAAATAACCGAGGCGGACATTACTACGTAGAAATGATCTGTGATGGATAAATATCATCACAATTTTGAAAAGATCACAGACTGTAGAAGGTAACTAACTTATAGAGATAATCATAAAAGAAGTGTAATAACATTACTTATTACCTCACGAAAGTCATTGCCTGGTCGAGAACCTTATATTGAAGAGGATATAAAAGATATTGCTTTAAGACTGGAAGACAATAGTAAATAAGTAAATAATATTAATCTCATCAAATCGGTTTGACGAGAGTTCGACACAAAAATAAGACGTACATTCGAATGACAATTTTCAATTTAACAATTGTCCGCGATGATGTTTGGAAATTCCAACTGAAATATCGGAAAATATAAATCAAAAATTGAAACAAAATCCTAAATAAATTGTATTTTATATTACTATGGTCAAACAATCGAAAAATCAATAAGTGTAGACCTTAGGATACCGCTGGCAGAACTGCACTATCGAATAAAGGACCTAACCAAAAAACAAACGAAGAGAAGGTGGAACCTTACCGCCGAATGCAGAACGTCTCGAAACACGTGGCCTAAACTGAATCTAAGTAGGAAGGACACAAACTCTCTTAAGGTGCAGCAGAATAGAGCCAAGAACTGTTGTAGGAGTGCTGACGGGACACGGTGTTTTCTCAAGGAGTTGTGGCGACGAAGAAGAGGATGAGACGGTTGGGCATCTGCCCTGTGAATGCCCGGGGCTAATGAAACGAACCAAATATTTTGGCTCTGCATTCTTTGTTGGAACTGTGAGGAACTAGCCGAGTTGGAGCATTCTCAACTTCACCAAGGCTTCTGGGTGGTTCACGAGGGAAGGAGGGAAACATATATATATAGGATATTACAGTGGGCAAATTGCCTCCGAGTGAAACTTGCTACATGCATGTGACCCAAAGTCCAAGCAAACATTGAAATATTACTTCAGAAGGTCGATCAAAACAACAAAAAAAAGAGTATATGAATCGGTAAACTTGTTTAATCGAAGGAAGCCATTATGAAAGAAATAGAGGATATAATTGTTTAGAGAAAGTTATAACCTAAAGAAAGAATAGGTGTTATGGTATTTTTCTGGAAAATCAAACAGTCATATCCAGCGGTGGTATTTTTTGCAGAGGTAAGTTCGCTATCCGGTGGTGGTGATTGTCAGAAATACGAATTTACGTATTCTTCCACAACGTTGAAGAAGAATTGTACTATCTGGAGGTGGTTATTTCTACTTTTAAGAAGCAGAAAATTATAAGATGATATTTTTGCAGAAGTTACAAAGGTTGATAATTTTGGAAAATATTAATAGTTGATTATCTGAAGATGGATATTTTTTAGGAAAGGAAGAATTTCTGAAAAACCAAGCGCAATATCTGAAGATCTTAATTTTTTGGAAAAGGTCACTATTTGGAGTTTATTATACTCAAAATATAGCTTCTTCTGGCAGAAGATGAAGTATGCTATCCGAAGATGGTAATATTTTTGAAGTGAAAACTTCTTATGGCACGTTGTGCACCTCCGTAAGCAAGCATTCGCGGCTGAGGAAAAAAGTATAAACTCGCGACACCGACCGTCATCGGGATTCCCCGTCATGAATGAGAACGATAGTAAAATTTGAATGTTCTATTGTTTCTCTTAAATAAATATTACAAGTGGAAGACAAAAAGCAAAGAAGACACACTAACTGACACATTCCATTCTCATTCAACGATTGTTATCCTTACATGTTTGTTTCTTTCAAATTCCGCGTTGTTGCGTTGACAAATTGAGAATGAGAGCGAGAGTAAAATTTGAATACATATTCCGTTTTTGTCTTCCATTGCATTGCCATATAAAAAGAAAACGCACACATACCAACTAACACACTAACTTGCCATCGTTTGATTTGTTATGCTTGCATACTTCTTTCTACGTGTGAAATTAATTTTTTGTTTCAAGTTTTCACTTCTGTCGGCACTCCCGGAGTGCAACCCGCCGGTGTTTTTAATTAAAACTTCGTTATCCAGAGGTTGTTATTTTTGAAGAAGAAATTTAACTGTTCGAAAAAAATACAGATAATAGTTTCTATAGGAAGTACTTAGTTATGTAGAGTTTATCATTTTGCAGCAGAGGCAACGAAGTGGTTATCTGAGGAAGAAGACAATTAAACGAATGTAATAATTGCTAGTAGAAGGGAGTATGTCATCCATCAGTAGCAGTTCTCGGACTGAAGAAGTTTATTATTCGGTGTTTGCCATTTCTGGAGAAAGAAGTTCAAGTTCCAGAGGTATTCATTTCAATACTCTCTATCAGAGGATGGTAATTTTCTAAAAGCTTTTGAGAGAAGATCAAAGCAGGAGAAAGTAAATTATCAGGAGCTGGTAACTTTTAAATAAGAAGCTCATTATTCGGTGGTGGTAATAAGCTACGAGAGAAAGTTTATTAGAGCAACCATGAGGGAGCATTGGTCCTTAATTAAACAAGCACTTATTGTTTGAATAATCTTTCAGAAATTGACTTTGAAAAAATGTCACAATTCTATTTTTTTTTTAATACACCCCAACTGATAGTATCCCCTTTGCTGCGTTAGATGCGGACCAGTGAGTAGAGCAGCGATGTGTTGACATGCGGTGAAAGTGTGCAACCATTGCGAGCGTTTAATATTGCACAGCAAAGCTATATAGTTCCCTTTTTGACTTCGTTTGCCAAAAGGAAAACTTGCGAATTGCGTGCAGCATTTTCTATTTTTTGCAAGACCCGTTTCGATTTGAATTTTTATATCAAAGTGGAAAACCGCCGAAAAAATTTCGTTTGTTAAACGCAAAAATGTCAACGCTTGTCGTTTTGTGTATTTTGCAGATTTGTGTTTGATTTGAGTGTCGTTGGTCTTGTTGTGATATTTATTTTGCGAACTTTTTTTTCTTTTCCTTTTATATCAACGTGTTCAATGACACATCATTTGAGGTTTCACTTGGTAAATATTGATAGAGAAGCTGTTGCACCGGAAAAAAGTTTAAAATAATGCAGTACCATTTTTACCTAACTGGTCATGATGGCGTTGACTTTAATTGTTTGGTTTGACAGTTGTCAACATTTATAGGGTTTTGACATTTGTAGTGTTTAAACATTTGTAAGGCTTTTGTTTGTTTTGTGAACCATATAAATGCAGTTACTTTGACTTACTACTTTGCAAAAATAATTTCTTATTCCTTTTTTAACTTTGAACAACTTTGCTGATACATATCACTTCTTGAACTATAAAAAGTTCACATAATATTTACTTTGGCATTCGTCAAGTGCGCTTTTTACGCTCCCTACTTACGTGCATCTATCAAAATATCCAGCATCCAACCACGTCAATATTCAATGGACTGTAGCAGTTTACTAAAAATAAAAAAAAAACAAAAATCCCCCACTACATTCTTATCGTAATCTTGTAAGCAATTTAACGAAATATTCGAAACACTTACCTACTAAAAGCGCGGCGCGAAAAACATTTAAAGCCATGATATTCGCTCGTATTATTTGAGCGCACATAAACTTATAATTTGACAAGACAGGGGCGCAGTTGGGTTGAGAAAAGAGCGGCAACGGCGGCGGCGGCGTAGTTGCATTGTAAAACGGTTTTCATCTCATATATAGGATCGCGCGTGCGCGCACGCTAATAGTTGTTATTTGAACGATATGAAAAACTATAGAGAAATATTATATGAAATTCTGCCTACACTTAAGTGTTTGGAAAAGAGTGAAAAAAGAAACCGTTTAAATCGTTGATTTGCACGAAACAGTATCCATCATCTTAAGTTGCAGTTGGTGCTGGTATGAGAGTTGCTATTACACTGGAAATGTTTTCGTACAAAGAACAATATCCGCATTGAGTAGCACTCAAAATAGTAAAATTTCTTATTGTAGTTCGAGTACATATCCCTTTTTTTCACGTGTAAGCTAACGTGCTAGTATCTACCTTGGTGGGAGGAAATGCCAAAAGTGCTTTCGATACGTCGTCTTCTCTCCTTCTCAATTCTAGTGTAAACTAGACAACACATCGTTCTGATCTCGCGTTAGCTGCTGCTGCTGCTGCTGCCAGTTGTTGCACTGCGCTTATACTTAGTATTAGTTGTAGTTGAAGTTGAAGTTGCACGCGGCACGCTAGTTAGCATTGCTGCGACGTATAATAACACCAAGTGATTTTTTGCGATTTTTTTTATGTGCCTGGCCCCTGAGGTCATTTGGCTTCTTTAATGTTATACTCATTGTATTTTAGCTGGACAAACGAATAGTATGCTGCACAAAACACTTACAAGTGTTTTTTTTTTAGCTTTTCTCGAGGTTTTTCTTTTTTTTTTGCTTTATCCACCGTTTGCTGGTCTCTTACTAACTATATCTCGCGTCTTTTTGGATTTTCAACTGACTGCTTGTTGTGGCCCAAAGGATTCGGCTGTCAATTTCATTGTTTTCCGGTGTCTAAATTGTAGTGGTTTTTTCTCCCCTATGTGGCAACTTAAATTTAACTTAGGTTTAAGATATCGGTTGGAAAGTGTTTTGATACTACGTTTTGAAAGTATCGTGCACAAAGGATGCAAAGATCAAAACTGAGCAAAAGTAGTAGTAAGAGAGAAGAGAGAAAAAGAGTTTAACACAACAGAATAGATGGAAGTTAAGTCGAATGGAATGAATGAGCTGAATTGAATTGAATTGAATTGAATTGGATTGGATTGGATTAGATTGGATTGGATTGGATTGGATTGGATTGGATTGGATTAGATTGGATTGGATTGGATTGGATTGGATTGGATTGCATTGGATTGGATTGGATTGGATCGGATTGGATTGGATTGGATTAGACTAGATAAGATTGGATTGAATTGAATTGGATTGGATTGGACTGGATTAGATTAGATTAGATTAGATTAGATTAGATTAGATTAGATTAGATTAGATTAGATTAGATTAGATTAGATTAGATTAGATTAGATTAGATTAGATTAGATTAGATTAGATTAGAATATATTAGATTGGATTGGATTGGATTGGTTTGGATTGGATTGGATTGGATTGGATTGGATTGGATTGGATTGGATTGGGTTGGGTTGGATTGGATTGAATTGAATTGAATTGAATTGAATTGAATTGAATTGAATTGAATTGAATTGAATTGAATTGGATTGGGTTGGATTGGGTTGGGTTGGGTTGGGTTGGATTGGATTGGATTGGATTGAATTGAATTGAATTGGATTGGATTGGATTGGATTGGATTGGATTGGATTGGATTGGATTGGATTGGATTGGATTGGATTGGATTGGATTGGATTGGATTGGATTGGATTGGATTTGATTGGATTAGATTGAATTGGATGAAATTGAGTTGGGTTGGTGAGCTTTAGGTTCGTTTCTTCTTAATCCATAAAAGTTTAATATATATGGCTCGTTTGCTGGATCGCCGTAACTTATTGAAAATTTTAAATGCTATTTTCTCCAAACATATGTTTTTTGAGTTATGACGGTCTTCCGACAAATGAACGATATGTTATAAAAAAAGTATCATTTCCTCCAGTATCACCATAGTTACAATCAAGTATCGAAACATTTATGAGCATCGAGTAGAAAGTTTATCACTAATTAAGGTATGAACTTATACACTACAATAAAAAGAGATCTCAAACTTTGCAAATATGGACATGTGAATCCATAATCTTTTTTTTTCAGCGTCTATTACTTCACTTCTATGAACATATGATTTTGCCAAAAACCAAAAGAAAAAAATAATATTTCTGCATATGCCATAAAAAGCAAACTATTTCTCATTATAGTGATTTAAGTATTGGTTTCATTCGAAGCATATTCTTTTCCAACAACAACTTGTACACAGTGAGATAGAGATTTTTCGTTTCGACAAGTGTTCCACCCACAATAAAATAAATGCCTGTTCCCTGTTACCTTCTAACTAGGGCTGGTTGCTTGTTTGTTCGTCTGTCGCTCTGTCTGTAAATGTCTGTAAAGTAGCCTTGTGCCTGGTGCAGGCACCATATGGTGTTTGTTACTTGCGGCGCTTTTTATTGGTGGATTTCTTTTTTCTTCTCTTGGGCTTCTTTTATTTTGATCGGTAAAATTTCGTTACGATTTGTGTAAGAAAATATGATTTATTTGCTCACGCGCACGTTGCCTGAGAATTTATCAAAGTCTAATTAATCGTCCTGATAAAGAAAAGGATGTTGGCGTTGTTGTTGTTGCACTTAAATGTTGGCGCTATGGATTGAGTGTTTTTTTTTTGTTTTTGTAATATTTGCTAGACAAGATGTGCACAAAGTGCTAGGAATTGGTACGTTTTCGTCGTTGAAAAAATGGAATATTTGGGAATCTTTCTTATTGGGAGCTGAGTTTGAATGGATTTCTTTGAAGCAATATTTTATTCTTCTTAATAACTGTCAAAGCCTATACCTCTGAACGCAGTCCTTGAGATGTCTTCAAAGCATTTAATGTTTTAAAGATTTCTGCAAACTTCACCATAATAAGAGTGCTACTCCACTTTTTTTTTCTCACATAAATTATAGAGTTCAGCTGAGTACCATTAAAACTTCACCGTTAAAATTCTTATTGCGCAGGACATGCATCACTGCACTCAAATTTAAAAATAGATCACTACCTTTAAAGTAGGTTATAATCGCATCCGCCCGTTTAGAGCCGTGATTAATTGAGTATCTACGGAGATATAACGTAGCAATATCGCACAATAGATATCAGGAAGCAATCGCCAAAGATTTCAGTTAAATGTTCACACATTTAATAAGAAAAAAAATACCGCAACCGTAGATACACCTTGATGCCGCTGCTATTGCTGCTACTTACTGATGCCATCGCCGATGTTGTTGATGATAGTTATCAGCGGCTATAAATATGTAGGAGAAGGTGAAAAACTAGTGCTAGTAGTACTTGTTTCAATCAAAAATGAAGGGCAGTGATCCGTAGCGTAGCGTAGCGAACAACTAAAGTGCGGAAGGTTATGAAAGTTGGGTAGAAAAAAAAAATTATTATAATTGAAATAAGGCGAACATAAAGTTATGATGTTGAACAAATGAAGTTCAGTAAGAAAATCCCGAAAGGAAAATATAAAGACTTAATGAAAAAGAGTATAACAAGCTACTCATTAGCAAGAAATGATTAACCAATTTTCTCGAATGTTCTGCAAAAGTGTTGTAAAAATTAGCTTTCCTTTGACCTAAATATCGTAGTAAACATTTGATTGCGGTAAATGCAGGGTTGGGCGTGATATTTTTTCTTAGAGCCAAAGTACAATAAATAGAATTCACTCATCAATTACAACCAAGAATTTATATTTACTGCATAATGCATAGTACAACTGAACAATGATTTCTTGTTTGTAATTTCAACTATATTAAAATCCAACACTAACCGAAATTGTATGTTCTGGCACATCTAATCGATTCAGTTACTTTAAGCTAATTGTGAGATGGGCTGAGTTCTTAAGTGTCAGTTGTATTGCACTTATACAAAGTCACGCGTTTTAAACGCAACGCTTTATACTGCTACAAATTCATGTGTTCTAAACGTCCGTCAATAGTTTATGATGCGCAGAAAAAAGCAAACTGCGCATCACTTGGTTTGATGATGCTTTTGTGATGCACAGCTAGCTTAATAAGTGCTTGCAACAACAATTTTTTTGACTATTGCATTATTTATAGTGATGCTTTGCAACGATATGTCTTTATCGTCAACATTTGCGACCAAGTGTTTGAAAAATGCAATCTGGTTTTAGTGTTACTTTGTTTCGAAACAGTAAGCTAACCGTAGAACTGCTTTGTTTGTTGACGTTTTGGAATAACCAACACCTGATTCATATCAAGCATATCAACTTAACTTAACCCTTTCGCGACGGAGTCTTATTTCCACAGCAGATAACATTTTGAAAATTTTGTTTTCATGATATGAAATTAGTAGTACAAAAAAAATGGTCTGCATATTTGGAAAGTCCTGGAATCATTTCGTTATCCTGGGACATATTGTCCCAATAAGGATTTTTACTGGGATCATATGTCCCAATAAGCTGCATAAACATAAATTTTAAATTTTTTGGTTTTATTTTTAAATTTATTTGCGAAAAACATTGAAAAAAATTGCTTTATCAATTGAAACATATATTTATTTGTGATACATTATTATATTGTGTACATTATTGCATCCAGAACAAACGTAACATGCTCTCGTTTCAATTGCTGAAAAATGCATTGTATACATCCCCGGTAAAAATCGCTTTTTATTGGTAAATGATCGCCTATATTCAAATGATCAGTACGTGCACGCTTAGAAGGGCTGATTTGGGCACTGTGCGATAAAAATGCATAAGCTCTTAGGAAGAAACTTTCAAAAAATATCGAACTCGGTAGCATTTCGAGGGAATGCAACTAAAATTTGGGAGTTTCCTTTCAAAGGTATTTGAAATTTTGACTGAAAATCAACATCATCGGTAACATTAGTCCACGTGGCGATGGGAGCCGCTTCACAGTTATCATCTTCGTATCATTCTTCCACCTCCTCTGTTCGTCTTTTGATTCGGAACACGAAACATCGCTGTGTTCTTCCTGACGAACATCGTCATATTCGTCCGCATCTATTTCTTTCTTGTCATATGATGGCACGGAGCTCCTGACGATGCGCAAAAATCCTCATCATCTGTGCATTCGGACTAAATGTCTGCCACCTCCCCTGAGTACTTTGGGATTGATAATTCCCACGTAAAACACAAACTGGGACAGTATATCTCAAAATAACAAAAATTGTATGCTTCTGTAAAAAACAAAATAAACGTAAAAAATGGAAAAATTCTAGCATTTTAGTATGTCCGAAACACAATAGCAATCGCAGAACATATATTTTTGGCATATTTTGGCTTTCCAGGTCGACAAAATTTCTCAACACGTGTCAGCAAATCAAACCAATGATACACACTTGATAGAAATATTACTTATTTAAATATACTTTTGCATAAAGACAACACAAAACTTGAATTGGGACACTTCAAACAGGAGTTTCCATTGTCAATAAAAGTAGGACATAATTTTGAAAGTATCTGGGACGTATTGTTCCAGTAGTCGCGAAAGGGTTAACATAGTCGTAAGCATTTAATTAGTCCAGTTCAAAGAAGTTCATAAGCTTCAGGCTGATTAAGGTGTCAATCCGAAGAAAACTTCACTAGTTTTTTTACTAAGTGTCACAAACTTTCAAGTATCGAACAACCTTTATTTAATAATACTAGACTTGTCTTGAAAGACAGTACCGTGGACTGGTATTGGATAGGAAATTTAATGTTGAAAAGAAGGTTAGGAAAGATCCTATTGGCGCAAGTATAGGGATTATCACCTCCTATTATTCACTTGCTTGTAAACAGCAGTCGTTCGACCAATTCTGTTCTATACAATTTCAGTGTGGTGGTCTTATAAAAACTCACTTAATACAAGCAATTGCACTTCGTACAAAGGCCTGTATCTGTAATGCTCTCAGGACATATAT
Organism: Tricholauxania praeusta; assembly: GCA_949775025.1. Classification (NCBI taxonomy): domain Eukaryota; kingdom Metazoa; phylum Arthropoda; class Insecta; order Diptera; family Lauxaniidae; genus Tricholauxania; species Tricholauxania praeusta. The sequence goes on along the minus strand of OX459031.1, from coordinate 110,527,192 downwards.
TGATGCATTGAAGGTTCTTTTTAATCTCGTTTCTCTTGACCTATTACGTAAGCAGAAGGCAGCTTGCTATTTGACTTAAGAAAACTTTTTGCTGTGTTAAGATTAGTCGAATATTCGGCTATCCTAAAGAAATTTAAGTTTCACAAAGTTACAAGATCAGTTATACAGATTGAGGAGAACACGCTACATACTGGGGTACTGGGCTCACCATCTATGTATGTCAAGTACCACCAGTGATCCGGATTTATCGGGACAATGCTACCGTACTAAGCGAAAGGGCGTATCTCAAAAAAAGAAATATCCGAGGTTCTAATGACAACGGATAGCTTAAGAAATCATGCGTCTAATGAAATGCTCCAAATGCCGGAATCTTAGTTCAAACATATAACGAATCTTGTAAGGATTTTTTGACCGATATCTAACATTTTACTTGATACGTCAAGTTGTTGATTATGGATGCAAAGCTATGTTAGGCAAGTTATGTAAGTTTGATAGTTATATTCTTTCTCAATCTTAATCTAAGGTCTTTTCAAATCTAATGCTAAAAGGAAATAATAAAAGGCTTAGAAGTTCTCACTCATCAAAGGTCACTGATGATTCCATTTAGCATTAGATGAAACTAGTAGGACTAGCTTAAGTCATTTTTTGGTATTTAGGTTTTTGTTTTTGTAATTGCTTTGATATTTTCGCACACTTTGCTGTACAGTAAGCTCTGTAAACTAATTATCAAAAATAAATAGTTTACAAACAATAACCCCGGCGACTGTAGTAAAGTATAAAATGGGTTAAAAAATTGCTAAGAAACTTCAAATCCAAAAAGAAAGTTGCACAGCAAAATAAATTATGTATTTCAAAGTACAGAAGTCAAAAATAAATAGAAAAACTTGAAAGACGTTAAAAAAAATCAATAAAATCAAGAAGAAAACTCGCCGTTAATGAGTAAAATGAACTTCAAGCGTGCATAATGAGGGAAAATACATAGGGAAAAAACACCCTAAAGCAAAAATTAAACAAAAAAAAAAAAATAAAAATACTGTCTCAAAGGAAAATGCCAAATGAATGAATGAATGGGTATGAAAAGGCAGGCAGAAAAAAAAGCTAAGACATGTCCATTAGAACCAAGAGCATAAAGTACAAGAAAAAAAAAGGAGAATAAATTACGAGTAAATGAGTGATGTTGGAAAAATTGTAAAGTTAAAAACATTTTCCCGCTAGCGTTTCTAATGAAGAAAAAATTTTAAGAAAAATTGCAAAACAACCGAAGCGACTGAGGGTGAGTTTGGGTTAAAAAAAAAAGTGAAAAAAAAACTTCATTTATTGAGAAGCCAATATGATATAATATACATTACGCGTAACTCTGTTTTCAGCTGTAAATGTGTATACTATAGAGATGTATACAGACTTTGTCTGGAAATGCAAAAAATAATTAAAAGTTACTTAATGTTTGGAAATGCTGACGATGAAAACTTTCAGCAGACAAAATTAAGAAAAAAACTAGTAGAGGTGTAATCTTTCACCAAGCCACAAATTAAATACCCTACTCCGAGTTAAAGCAGAAGTACGCGTAGGTCTTAGATTTTAGTATTAGGGTATTTTTTCCACTACACAACGTGCTTAATAGTTTCACTAAATGTACCCACATTAAATTTGGCAACATTTACATTAATAGCTCTCCGTATAGTGCTTTGAAGCCACACCCTCTTTTTGAAAGTAGTCACTTTTTTATAAGATTTGTGTAAAATTAGGTTTCGTGAATGGTGCCACGCCCACTTGTAGACATTTCCCAAGTTCTTGTCCAGAGAGTTTTTCTGCACATTCCTTACTATTTGTGGGAAATTTGAAAAATTTTGAAACATGTGAAAATGTTGAAATGGGTTGAAAAAGCCGACAAATGTTGGAAAACTTGGAAAAAAATAGATGTGATTAAAAAAGTTGACCAAATGTGGAAACAGATAAAAAAGGCTGAAAGAGTACAAAAAATATGGAAAATGTTGAAAAAATAATGACAGAGGTTGAGAGAGTTTGAAAAATTCGTAAAAAGTTGAATGAACTTGAAAAAGTCGAAATAAATTGAAAAAGGTTAAAAAGTTGGAAACATATGAAAAATGTTGGTAAAAGTTGAAGGAGGTGGAAAGTGTTGAAAAAAGTTGAAAGCGGTTGAACTCGGAAAACATTTAAAATCTCAAATAATGTTGTATAAGGATGCAAAAGTCGAAAAAAATTGAAAAAGGTTGAAAAAGTCGAAAATAATATGGAAGATGTTGGAAAAATTTGAATGAGGTTAAAGTAGTTTAAAATTGCTGAAAAAATCGAAAAAATATGAAACTAATAAAGAAAGTTGAAGAGATTGAAACGCTGAAAAAATATAGAAAATATTGAAAAAAGTTTAAATGGGGCCGTCCATAAATTACGTGAGTCAAAATAGGGGAGGAGGGAGTCCGGCAAAATCTCACCAAATCACACCATGGGGGAGGGGGCGCCAACGAAAACCTCACGTCGACTTTTTAATGCAGAGAGCATACATTATTATAGCAGATTACATTGTAAAATTATAAGGCAAGTCTCACGGAAGGGAGAGGGGGGGGAGTCCCGCCAGAACTCACCAAATCTCACCAAGTGGAGGGGGGAGTCCGAATTTGAAGAAATATTGAAAAGTTGAAAAACAAATACGAAATTTTGAAAAAAGTTGAAAGAGGTTGACCAAGTCGGAAATGTTTGAAAAAATATTGAAAAGTTGAAAAAAATGGTAAGTATTGAAAAAAGTTGAAGAAGGCGAAAAAAAGTTGACAAAATGTGGTACATGACGAAACAAAATTAATAAGGTTGAAGAAATCGAAAAAAAATTGAAAGAGATTGAAACAGTAGCAAAAGGCTAATAACATACTATACTTCGATAGTATATAAAAAATGTTGAAAAAAGTTGTAAAGAGTTGAAATACTCAATAAAAGTTGAGAGAAGCTGAAAGTCTCGAAAAATATTGAAACAGATTGAAAAAGTCGTGTTGACAAATCTTGATAAATGAGGTTGAAAAAGTCAAAAGCAGAGACGTAAAATGTTGAAAAAAGTTCAAATTGCTAAAAAAAAATATTTAAAAAAACTCTACAGATACCACGCTATCAACTTTTTGTTTACATGGGTGGTTCCACGCCTACTGAGGAATTGCATAAGACAAAGTTCGGAAAGTTTTGAAGAAGACAAGAAAGAAATGTATCCAAATAATATTGAAAATAATCAATTAAGCATCTGAAGGCAAAAGTTTCAAATATTAGTATTACTTAAAGCCTCAAAAAGTATCATATCAAATAAGTATAGAGTATCGAAAAATTTTGAGGTTCCAGTGAAACACCAAAACAGATAAAATTCAAAAGTATTGTAGAAAACGAATAATTTGTAAGCGTCGAAAAAACCGTTTAAATTCGAAAGGAATCAAAAATAAAATAATAAAAAGAATTGAAAAAAAAAGCTTATAGCAATTCAAATGTAACGAATTTTATTAAAAAGTATCGAGGTTCAAAAGTATCATACACATATAGCATAACATACGTAGGTAAGACCAAGGTCTAAAAATATTGTATGAAAAATACTATCAAAAAGTATAGAAAATAACAGCAAAAGGTGATAAACATTGCATAATATGTATCAGAAAAGTCGACAAAATTATAATTTTGTTATGAAAAATTGGAAAAAGAAAACTTGAGAATTCGACGAAATACGAGTACCTACCCTCCACCAGCCTAGATAACTCTTCTCCTTCTGAAGAAACTTCAGTTTTCGTGCATTAAGTGTAAAGTAACTGAAATATCAACAACGCATAGAGCAAGTGCTAATACCTAATTCTACCAATTAAATTTTCAATCTGGCAACACACTTAAAAGCGCTATTGTGAATAAAATTAATCAAAACAACAAACAGCTGTTTTTAATTTAGTTTATTTTCAAAGGTGAATTACAAATCTAAACGAAGTGCCGCCGCTAGTATTAAATTTATTGAATTTTAAGGTGTTTTATTTAAATTTTAACACAAAAAATGTTGATTTCAAGTGTTGTCGGAGACTCTTTATAGCGAAGGGAATAAAGTGTTTGTGTTAAAGTGAATTGAATATAAAATACGTGAGTTAATAAATTTTTTAAAATATGAAAAGAATAGTGCGTCAAGCTTCTGCTGTTTCAAAATGTCGGTAAGTGAGTGGTCAGAGGTCAACATTTTTGATGTATTTAATCAAATGGTAGAGAGCCTATGACGCAATTTCTTCCAGCCCCTCATTAAATGGTGGACTTCTGAGGACTTTCGAAAAAAATATCAGCCAATGATTCTCTTGGACGATAAACTGCGCCAAATCGTGCACTTAAGTGGTTGGAAATTATTGCTAATATAAAATAAAATAAATATTCTGTAGTTTTGCTTGCTAACGAAGGCATGTAATTGATAATGGGCTTCATCGCTCATTATTCGATAATGTGGATAGCAAAACATACTCAAACAAAAAATCTACAATGAATTGAAACCAAATAAGATAATTTTCCGCCTCCCTGCATTTCCGCCATAAATTACTAATATTAATTTATTTCGATCCTTTGGCCAAAAAACTGAAATTGAAATTAAAATCTATGAGATTATCTGTTTCCCACAAAAGTCGTTTGAATCATCGATCGATTCGTTCGTTGTTAATACGATTATTACACAATTTATCTTCATATGATTTAAGAATCTACATCTACAGCGAACACACTACACTCATGTTGCATATTAAATTATTAATTTGCAATCATTAACTTCCTGGGGCCATGAACAACATGCCTGCCAACGCTCACGCTAGTTACCAGTTGTACCACAAGTTGTATAGTAGGGATCTTCAACTTCATCTCACTGTGTAACACTTGTAGTGTAATTTTGCTTCCTCCGCGTGAGCGGCATCAGTGTAGTTGTTATGTACCTTTCGCTTTGTTACGAACTTTTTTCATTTATGTTTCTTATTGCCTACTCACTCACTCAATTTAGTTTCATTTGTCAAAACATTGTTTATTGTCTCAGGGGTCCTGCGGACACATAAGAACGACGTGCTATAAAATCGAACGTCCCTTTTAAGGTTGAGGACAGAGTGAAAGTTTATAAAAAAAAAATTAAGACGATTTTGGTGGATAATATGGGATATCCAAAAATTATTTCTATGTCGGATATATAGATGACACGAACATTTTTATGTTCTTAAATTAAGTTCAATTTTTTATTTATGTTTTGAATATATTTAATTTACTTACTGTCGGCATATTTTTTCGGTGCTCTCTAGACCTGTTCTAAAAAACCTCATGCTCTCGAATTCTTCGAGAACGTTTTAAATTCGAATATTTACTCCATTTGCAAAATATTGAAAAAGAAAATGAAAAACAAATCATAAAAATCGTATGGGTGATTTTGAATATTTTCGGATTTTAAAAATTTTCTGAAATCTTTTAGTTTTTGGTCAAAATTTCATGTTATCATTTTTTCTCTTAAACTATCAATGATCAGTTAAAGTTGCATTAAGTAAATAGTTCTTAAAATTGGACAAAATATTTGGAAAAAAATTTATTTTGTAAACCTTTTTTTCTTCTATGACGTCATTAACTTTTTTCGTGCCTTACTTTTCATTTCCTATCTCATTAAACTTATTTTCCATGCAGTTTTTATATAGATCAGTGACTCATTGCTTTTGTTTTTTTTTATTTTTATCTTCATTTATCTATTCTCCACATCATCTTAATTGTCTAATCGATCCACATATCTATTTTTCTGGAAACAATATCATTTTCCTTAGTATCATTCATTAGCTTTATTATTTTGGTGCTTTATTGCAATATTTCCATTGTCTACATTCCTTTATGTATCTTCATTAATTTCACTTATTTAATTGCCACTGTATGTAAGGGGACGTCCATATATTACGTGAGGTTTTTTTTTAAAAATTCGGACCTTCTCCTCTCTTCTGGTGAGACTTGCAGAGTTCTGGCGGGACTCCTCCTCTCCCTTCCGTGAGACTTTCTTTATAATTTTTAGATGTAATCTGCTATAATAATATATACTCTCTGCATTAAAAAGTCAACGTGTGATTTTCGTTGACCCCCGCGCGGGGTCCAGAAAAAAAACTTGACAAACAACACTTTCTTCTCTTCACTTATCACATTCACTCCGACTGCGTCCTTAGACAGAGCCCAGCTATATGATTTTACAATGCCAATCGCAATACCATTCGTTGAACGCAAATTTTTGCATTCGATCGATGGCTGCACTTTGAGTTAATTGAAATATTTCGTTTAAATGCCCCCTCTTTGAATGGGGGTCCCTTGAACTTTATCGATCGCAGAATGGATTTGCACTTGATGGTGAATTGGTAGACTTACGCCCGAGCCCAAGCGTTGTGTCGGCTTTCATCAAAGCGGCACAACAAAGTCACTTACTCACTCACTTATTGCTCAGCATTTCGCTTAATAGAATTGAAAGCTCATTTCTTTTTCGTATGCGATGCAATTCATTTGATGATCGTAAATGTGAACTATTCGCCTTAAAAGTGCGCGCACTTTAAGTTTGGCAGGATTACTTCGTGATCATGCTGCACGTTGATTGGGTTCGCGGGCTGTTTGACCGCTAGGCGCCATTCATATTGACCGAATGGCTAAGGTAAAATGCTTCTCGGTTTCATAGTAGGTAGAACTAGAGAATTTTCTATTTCTTCTGATTAATTGAATAAACCATGTTTGTTGTTAGAAATGGCGCATATTAAAAGAATTTTCAATTTGGAAATTGAATCGAAATCGAACAATTAATTAAATTTTCGTGGAATGAATCTTATGCAATTTTTAACACTCATAACAAACGAAATATCAGAACTTTGGTACAAATTTATAGTCTGATATCATGCACTCACGCTTAATCCATGCAACATATTTCTTTACCTAAGTACACCTCTTCCTAATACAACCCTCAAAGAAAATAACTCCCATGTCCTTCAATATTCTGTTGCTGCTACTGTTACATTTACATGCAATAAAAATTAACGTTAAAAGGACCAAGACAATGGGGTCGCACTTCCACCGAACGAACGGCTGAAGCGCTTACTGTATTATGGTATGAATTGAAAATGTGAGATGTTAAGATTCCTACTCACTGTTGCGACTATTTTAATACACGTACATGTACGAATTGAAATAAAAAAAGCGTAAAAAAATTACCATCTCAAAATAAAAGGAAGAAAATCCTTCACCTTCGTTTATACAAATGACTCCCAGTGCGACCACCGCGAGTACGCGCGTACTACAACAATGTATGGTTGGGATACCACCGCGCCAGCCCAGATCAAGGGATTATTATTAAATGGGTGGCATGTTAAACTATGCTACATACTACGATATCAACACACGAGATGCTACAAAATTTCGCGGCGCACTCAGCCTCTTTTCTTCATGTTATATACAGACAGGCTGTTGTTTTGTTGGATGGGTTTCTTATTGGTGTGACAGTCTAAAGAAACTCAGCATTAGCGCCCAACTCCACAGCAGTCATCAGTGGACTTTTTTGAACTTTGAGGGTGGATCAAAAAATAAATTGAGTTTATAAATTAATTTTGATTTTGATTTATTATTGGACCAATTTGATTTATAGACATTTCCGCAGAATGGTCCACCGTGAAAGGAAAATTAAAAGTTATTACAAAAGCGTTACTATTTGATATCATCTAAGGAAAACATTTAAAAACAGAATTCATTTACCACGGTGAGCAAACCATTTGCAAACTTGCATAAATACAGCTTCTCTTTTTTTGTTAACTGAATAGTATTTTGCCTTATGTATTTTAGTCTGTAAGAGAGGTGGTATATGATGATAGTCATTCTGCAAAAGCTCTCTTCCAACATCAATTAGCTAAAAAATGTAAAACATCAAACCAATCTCTTTTAACTGTAAAGTTTTTAATTTGCCTTAGTTTATGTTCCAATGTCACATTCGACATCGAAAAACATCATTTGTTCTCATTTTGTGATTGATAACAGCAGCAAGTGTGTCAAAATTTTTGTTCAAACAGAGTTTTATGTACATAATTAAAAAAAAAAACAACGAGTGAAAAAAAATAAAATTTTGAGATTTTTGAACTGTTTGAAGTTGGTCACGTTCGTAAACACGGTTAAACCACTTATTAATTGCCATAACACAACATAATCGCATAATTTTTTTGGTAAAGTTGGAAAAAAATGCAGAGCACAACATAATTTTCTCTCGAATAGTATGCGGTGCCACGCCCCTAACAGGAAAATACCTTTCCACGATTAATCTAATAAACCGATTTTAATGAAATTTGGTAAGGAGATAGATTGTATCATAAAAAAGATTATTAGAGACTCTAAGTCCTTTAAGTGGGCGTGGCACCGCCCCCTAATTGGAAAAAATCGTAGCCACTACTGAGTCGCTACACCAATTTCGATCAAATTTGGTATGGGGACAAACTGATACCCACGCCACTTACAAGATAAAACGTTTTAACAGCAAAAAGAAAAGTTTCATATTCTTTTAAGAAAAATATCTATGTCTCCTCTTTTCTTTGTTAAAATTGATCTCACCAATTATGTAACGTTCGCCACATCATGTTCGAATGATATTATGCCTTGTGAGAAAATAAGTGAATAAGATTTTTCAATCGAATGAAGTCTAATAAAAAGTGATATTATTTCATAAAATATTAATATTAGTCGCATTAAAAAATTTTGTCCGGTTTCGCTGAATTCTGCTTTTCTATAGATGGCCATGAAAAACACTTCCATTTTGTGTCAAGTTCGAATAACTTTTTTATTGCCTCTACCTTGGAACCAGTACTACGTCTGGCATCAACTTCACCACTTAATATATTGCTACCAAAGGGCTATTCCTTAAAGTAACAAAAGAAAACAAAAGTGTTTTACTTTGACTTTTATTCCACTTTAAAAGTGTACGACGGTCGCGTTCGACATCAGAGAAATGCCCACATATACTCCTATAAGTTCTCGCTACACCCTACATTCCTCACACTTTTTAATGAAATAAGTAAAAATTATAAAATATAAAATACCCCATGATGCCAACACCCCCCAAACCCAATCAAGGCAACAGCCGCGCCGCCAACTTCTTTGGGGTGCCCTTTCCTCGTCAACGTTGATGCCGTGAATTATGCAAAAGAATTGTGAATCCCCGCGCGCTAGCAGCACATTATAAAAAGTTTTTTGTTTTGTATTTTGACTCTTTTTTTTTTTTTCTTTTCTTGTAACTCCAACTCGCTGAATGAATTCTACGCTAAAGTTTTGTATTCTTTCAAAAAAGGACTTTTCAAACGGCCAGCTGACAGTAGGACGAGCGAAACAACCAAACGAATGTAAGGAAAAGTCCGTGTGTCCGTACTTTGAATGTTAGCCTTAATTTTTCCAAAGCAAAAATTATTCAGCGTTGTCAGGCACAAAACGTGAAGGCTGCAGTTAAAGAAACGTCGGTTTTTTGTTTTTTATTTTGAGACAAACGCACAAAATTTTTCGCCGTCGCTGTTAATATCGGGATGTATTGTACTTCCCTTGCGCCGAAATTTAGTTTGTGGACCGATTTTTTGTAATTTTGCCTGTTTTTCATTTTTAATGCACAGGATTTTAGGTTGAGCATGAGTGCTGTAAAAATACATAAAATAATAAAATAAGACGGTGGGAAGTGGACCAGTATAAGCAGGAAGTTGTAGAAGTCTCTTTGGCTTAAAGGACATCAGTTGGATAGGTAGATAGCTAGGTAGGGGAGTGAAGAAAATTATATGCGGCGGTTGCTGCAAAACAACGTAAGTTGTCACAAACTGTCGCTGTCGGCTGTTATGTCCTGTTCGTGTTCAACGTCATCGTTGGCGTTGTCGTCTTTCATTTATTTCATTTTCTTCTGTTTTTTTCATATTCTGAAATGGTCCTGCAGACTATTAATGTATTCAGTATTGGGTGTTTGAGTGAGTGCGTGGTCGTCTTCAGTGCAGTTGTTTTTTTTCTCTTCTCGACTTGGACTCCATGGCGAGCGACAGGTCTTTTGGTTTTGAAAGAGCTGTCTGTCAATTTTTAAATGACAAATAATAATGTCAGAGAATATAAAATAAAATATTCAAAATAAGTGGCATTATAGGCGAAAGGTTTAAAAGCGTAATATTGAAGGGAAGTTGTCCACTATTTAAAAATCTTACTCGGTGTAAGAGCAATCAGATTATCGAGGATTTTTTTCTTTTTTTGTTTAATTTTTTGATATCAATTAAATTTTGACTTAATAATAATTTCAAAGCTTTCAAAGGTTTTGGTTATTTTAAGACTTTTGTTCAGTCGACAAAAACAAATTAAGCTTCGGTGTAGGTGAAAGCTCTCACAGAACAATCGCTACGAAAAAATTTAAGATTGATGAAAATTATTGGTCCTGAGTTATTGGTCACTCAGGGTATACTCATTTTGTCAATCCGCTTGTGACGCATAGAAGAGGGCGTGGCAGATATAGACAAATGTTTCCATTTGAGCCAATTAAACCATGTTCCTCTATCTGTCTGTCGATCTGTCGGATTGTGGAAGTTACGATTACGGGAAAGCCAAGCAACATTAGTGAATGAAATTTGGTATACAAGCTACACCTTCAAAAAAGGTTCTTGGGAAAGAAGTTAGTTCACGGACACGCTTATCGCTCGAATAAAACGTTTAGTACGCTCTATTGAGATAGTTGTTTGACGTAGTGTGGAGAATATTGGCAAGAGAACGTGGGACCTCGCACTGAAGAAAAATTTCAAAACGCTTTACTGAGAGAATTATTAAATATAATGAAACCAAATTTCATACAAAGAGTAGAAATGATATGAAAAAGTAGGCGTGGCACCCCCAAAGTAACGAGAACCTTAAATCGCTGTATTGCTTGAAGTAAACGGAAATACAGTGGAACTTCTTTAAGTCGAAACCTCCCAAACTCGAAAAAATATTGTGTTCCCTTCCCTTCAAGCTCCAAAATCTCCATTACTCCCTTGACCGCTCTATAAGTCGAAATAATAAGTGAGTACATATTTTCCCTCTATAATTCGAAAAAATAAATTTGACCTCTGCATCTCGAACATAGCAATGTTTGATTTTACAACCTCTACAACTCGATTATTTGAAACGAATTACCTCTATAGCTCGAAGAAAAATAAGATACCGACTTTAAGAATATGCCGACAATGTACATCATTCTTTCTTAGAAATAAATGTAAAAGCCAACTTATACAATAAACCAATTTTATGAAATGATAAAGGAATTTATGACTGACGTTAACACGTGATTTCATTTGAACTCTAGCGAGCTTACTTTATTGTTGTCAATTGAAAAACTATCAGAAATATTTTGGTCCTACTGAAATACACACCAATGTTTAATACCTCTTTAACTAGGTTTTTTATTTATTTCACATCTCTAACTCAAAATAAGTTGAATTAATCCGAACCTCTACATGTCGAACATTTCCTGACAAAATTCGCTTTAGTCGAAGTCCTCCATAAGTTGAAAGCTCTAAAACTCAATTTTTTTGGCGTCTCCCTTCAAGTTCGACTTACAGAGGTTCTACTGTGTAACCAAACTTCACCCAATTGCTAGAAATGCTTCGGTCTAGTAGCAGAAAAAAGGGGACACATTTTTAATAGAAGTCGTTTCAATTATTAAAGGAGTTATTTAAGCAATAGTTTAGGGATGCTCTTTACAAAAATTAAATAAGTTTCGACATGAGGGCGTGACACTTCCCATACAAGAAAACAACTCAAAAATAAATCCTGAAACAAAATTGTGCACAAATATAAGAAATATTTCGGTCTAGCACATGCCGAAAAGTGAACGAGTTTTAGCGATAGGGCGTGGCACCTTCCATTAGCTTCAAACCGCTATATAGAAAGATACTTAGTCAAGCCAGTTGAAGAAATCTTGCAGTTTGAAGAAATATATTTTTAATTAAAAGTGGCCTATGAGAACTCAGGGGATATCCGGAAATTATAACCTTTTGAAAAAACAACTGTGGGTAATATTAATCTTTGCGCTTAATCTGATCTGAACACCATACCCAATTGTTCATTTTCAGCCTGTCTGAAATCGATTTATTACTAACAATGAAATTATAAAATTTAGTTTGATATAACGATGATTTTTATGCGAACTTCGACCTCATTTTCTAGACATTTCTTCATTCATTTGGGACGAAAATTCCTTTTCTATTTATTTCGATATCGAAAAACTTTAATTGTATTCGGGTTAAGTTTCTAGTGCTATTTTTATACCCTACACCGAGGGTATATTCACTTTGTCCATCCGTTTGTAACACATAGAAGGAGGCGTGGCAGGTATGGAAAAGTATATATATTCTTGATCAGCGTCAACACCTGAGTTGATTTAGCGATGCCCGTCTGTCTGTCTGTCTGTTGAAATCAGGTTTACGGGAAAACCAAGAGAGCTAATGGAATGAAACTTTCACATACAGGTCACATCTTCTTGCAGGCATCTTGCTATTGAAAATGGGCGAAATCGGTTAACTGACACGCCTACCGCCCATACCATATGTGTACATACCCAGGTCAATTTTGAAAAAAGTTGCAGCGATTTTGATGAAAATTGGTGATTTGATGCACATGTGAACAAGATTAGGATTAGGTTAGGTTTCAAGTTTTCAAAGCTTCCTACAGGGGCGTGGCACAGCCCTAAATTTTAACCTTTATACCACCATATCTCGTAAGCCATGCAAGATATTGTTATGAAATTTGGTAAACGGATACATATCAAATATATCTTGAGTTGAGATAAAAGTGGGCGCAATTGAAAAAGTCGGCGTGGCACTTTTCAACTGCTAAAAATTTGATTCCATATATCTCAAAATTGGCACAAACGATTTTCATAAAAATCTTGGAGATGATGCCGCTGAAACCTGTCATCAATACAAGCTCAACCTCTTTATTAAAAAAACTCGTTGAAGGGCGTGGCACCGCCCACAATATTTATAAACGTTATATTAAGAGAACGAACAACGTAATCGTGATGAAATTTAATAAGGTAGATATACTTGCTGTAAGGTCTTTTATTACAAAAATTTGGTACAATGGTACCTTGGGGCGTGGCACCTCCCATATAAGCAAAAACTGTTTATTGTTATAAATAGTGTACTAAGAGAGTAATCTTCATAAAATTTGGTGTTTAGATGTCAGTTACTATAGGCTTTAAAAATAAATTAGTTTTGACAGAATTGCATCAGTGGACGTGGCACCATATTAACATAAATTTGTAAGCGCTGTTTTAAGTGAACTATTGCAGCAATTGGTATGAAATTTAATGAAAGTGGTTCAGTTGCTATGGAGTATATCTGAATCAAAAGTGGCTGAAATAGCACCAGTGGGCGTGGCACCTCCCATACAAATAAAATACGGTAAGTGGCATATTTATCGAAATAAGTGAGCAATCATACTAAAATTTGGTGTTAGGGATTTGCTTATGAAAATCTATTTCTATATCAAAAACGGGCTGGATTGTACCAATGGGTGTGTCACCGCCCTAAATTTTAAATTAAACTGCAGCATATATCGCAAACTATACAAGCTATTGTGCTGAAATTTAATATGAGGATGTCGATGACAAATATAATTTGTTGAACCAAAAGTGGGCGGAATTGGAAAAGTGGGCGTGGCATATTTCAAATTTTTCATTTTTATTCGATTTTTTCAACATTTTCCATATTCCTTCGACTTTTTCAACCCTTTAAATTTTTCCAATATATTCTATATGTATTTGTTCGACTTTTTCAACCTCTTTCAACTTTCTTCATTAGATTCTTTATTTTTTCGACTTTTTCATCAATTTTGAATAGTTTCAAATTTTTTCAACCTCTTTCATTTTTTTTAGAGTTTTTCAACCTCTCTCAACTTTTTTCAACATTTTGCATATATTTACGACTTTTCAACATTTTTCAACCTCTGTCAACCTTTCTAACATTTCACATTTTTTTCGACTTATTCAACCTCTACAACGTCTTCTTAACATTTGATGAAAAGGTACTTTCAGTGCAGTGTAGGGTATGTGAGTTTCGGCCTCGCCGAAAATAACACCTTAACTTGTTAATATTGTTTTTGCCGAAAATATTTTTGAAGAGGGTTGCCGAAAACTCTATGTTTTCTCTTAATCAATACCTTTTTTTGAAAACACCCAATTTACGCAACAAAAAGAATCGGGGTTCGATTAAATCATTGGGTGTGAAAAATTGCAAATATCCTTTTTCGTGCATCTAACAATTGATCTTTTTTTATTTTTGATTTTGTTATGCAAATTATGTGCATTTTGCAAAAAATTTGCATATCATTCATTGAACAAAATGAGGATGCACAACAATTGAACAAAACAACACCACCACAACAAAAGGGAACGTGAAAAACGTCAGTCAGCTGCATTGTGCCATCAATGCGGTTTTTTTGCAATGACGCCGTTTTGTTGCACGTTACATTGCAAAAAACATGAAACAGAAAAAAAAAACAAGGGACATTGAAGTGTTATCCAACAACTGCACTGAAATGCAATTTCACATTCTTTGATTGTGCGAACTCAGTACATAAAAGTGGCGGCGCTTAATACAAAAACAAAAAATGACGCACTTGTTGGATTTTTTTGCTTTTGCTGCAAGCGGTGAACCCTCGTCAACGGGCAATAAAGCCGAAATTGCGTAAGGATAACGCAATGCAAAAGGATATTTTAAATTGCATGATGAAAAATTGAAAATGAAAAAAGAAAAAAAAAAATTGGCACAAGGGGGTTGTTTTGCAGTTATTTGGCAAATTAGCTGCAGGGTGATTTTTCGCATAACGTCCTTGATCCTTGATTAATAAATATGCAGTCAGTTGTATGGGAATTTTTCAATTTGTGTCATCAGAGTATAAATTCCGTTGCATTGTAATATATGTTAAAGTTTGGCATTTGATCGTCTAATATCGTGGGAATATAGAAAATTCGCGTAAGATATGAACTTTTTCATCTTCAAGGCCTTGTTATATCCCAGTCTTATATATCAATGTTTTGCTTTTTTTTATAAATCTATGTCCTTTAAGTAATTTACCATCACTGTGAGTCTTTTTTAAAAATCTTTAACATCTCTGAACTCGGATTTGAATTCTGGATTTAATATCTCTGCCTTTCTTCTATGCTTTTCTTCAATTTTCTCAAGCATTTTCAACGACCATTCTAGAAAATAAACTCAAAATTATTTAATAATTAAGTATAAGAAGTATTCCACTTTCATGAAACACTTAATTAATAATTAATGCAAAAACTAATTTTACCAACTATGAACTCCACATGCTTTTGTTTTCATAGTGATATGTGTCCCCTGTTTAGAATTTAAGCTCTCAAAAAAAACATACAAATTTCATACACAAAATCCCCATCAAGCAAGCATATAAAATCATATATTTTCACCTAAATAAGTAACTGCATGCATAATTTGTTAACTAGCTTCCGATTTGCATCAAAAAGTAATTTACGATCAAGGATAATGACAAAGGCAAAAACATGGACAACAAGCATGCAAAGTTTTTTTTGACCAAAACTTCAAATGTTTCAGTGTTTTTTTTTTTTTGTGCACTTCCAAGTTATGCAAATCAAATGTGTAGGGTTTTTAACGCGAACGCCCACTGAATGTTAATGTCGAGAACTGAGTAATGATTACTGCACTGACAAAAAATGTTGGTCGAAAATATAAAAGTAATTATGTATCATCATGTCTCTTAGAATGAGATAGGCAAATGCTAGTTCAGGTCATATATTCTTTGAAAAATAGCTGTTTATAGAGCTTATTCCTTTTCAATTTTCTTTCTTTCTTAGAAAAATGTCTAAAATTTGATATTCCTTGGCGAAGTTGTTGTCTTCGAGTAAAAGAGATAGTTTCACTGATGTCCAGAGTCGATTTAAAAGCATTATTCGATATATTTATTGTTTGGTTATGATATACACAAAATTTGCGAGTAGTCCCACAAGAAAAATCTAATGACGTTAAGTCGCACGATTTTAGAGGTCAGTCACCATTCATGAAATTACATGTTCTGGGAAATTTTCGCGCAATAAAGACAAAATTAGTTGTTTTTTATTGCATGTGGTGCCATCTTGTTGAAGTCACTTATCCTCCAGATCAAAATTTTTAATTCCTGGCCAAAATAATCATACTATACTTCATATAAAGTATCCGAAATTTTTATACAGAATGAAACAAAATTGTTTATTCTTCAAAATTTATTTTGTCGCTTTCAAACAATTAATAAGGAATCTTAATTCGGCATCAGGTTCCTAAAAGTTTTAGCGATACAAAGGGTGAGGTTTCTTAGAAAATCAACCTAGTTTATTTTCATAAAAATGTTCATAGCTCCGCCAATTTTCAATCATTTTCAGAATTTCTTTTGGAGCCGCTCATAGAGTATAAGGACTTCTATTAGAATCAAAAAAAGAAAAATTAATTATTTTGACCTGAATGGAAATGCCCCTTTTTGAAAAGAGTTTCGACGATTTTTGACAATATAAAATTAAAGCGCGCAAAACTTCCTACAAAATGTTTTTCATTCAAACCGGGGGTGCCCCCTTATTTCCTCACAAGAACAACATATTTTATCGGCAATTAATTCCGCAATTTGTAGGCAAACAGCCTGCATGATTTGAAATGAATTTGGTCTAAGATATTTCTACCCTACCTGATAACAGTTTCAAAGGCCTTCATCTAGGAAGCGCCCAGTTTGCATGATATATAAGTAAGTTTTATTTAGAAATTATAATATTGTTACGAAATTCCTGTCTCTTAGACGATAATTTTGATCTCTTACACTTTTCTGAGTTCGATCACTGGATTGTGTAACAATCAAAAACACACACACTTATTTAATTATAAAATGGTTTACGTAAATCACAAAAGTTATTACACGGTACAGTTGATTATTTCATTAACATTCAAACTCTAATATTAATCTGGCACTGTACAAACAACTGTTTTACTTTATTACTTAAAATCCACTATGTCACTTTATTGCTTAAATTCAACTGCTTCACTTTATTGCTTAAGTTCAACTGTTCTCGACAACTCAGATGACAACCTTTTATACTACAGTCATCACTTTCTCGAATAATCCAGTACCTTCTAGATGGCGTATCGGTGTGGAATCCACAATTATTCAGAATGTTACCAACATCTTCTAGATGGCGTATCGGCGTGGAATCCACAATTATCCAGAATGTTACCAATGCCTTCTAGATGGCGTATCGGCGGCGATAATTTCTCTCGGTTGTCGACTTTTATAGTGTACTGCCAGCGCCTTTTTGGTTTATCATTTTTAGTACAAAAACTACATTTAGCCGCTAGATGGTGTACAAGTATTTTTATATAGCCAGTGATGCTAGCTAGTATCGTTTAGTTTTCTTTTGTTGGTTTTTATTATTATCTCTAAGTTCCTTCTAAATTTATTTGACAGATTTTCGAACACAACTTTTATAATTTTTTAAATATTTTCATCTTAAGCGAACAGCTTTTATTTTCAAACATTTCAAAAGTTTTAATGAACAATTTATTTTTTTTTAAACTGCCATGGGATCCAGCCGGCATTTTATGAAATTTCCGTCCACATTCGAGTCTTTTTCGAGTCCTCTGTCTGATTAAAATGGTCATAAATGCGCTCTTTTGCTGATCATAAATGATACTTTGTCGGGAGAAAATGGTGCCCTATCCGCGACTCTTCTTAAAGAGTCGTTTATGACCCGTTTTTCTGATCAGTTTCTACTCATTTTCGAGTCATATTTCTAATCATTTGCGAATCTTTTTCGAATCATATTTTAGACTATTTATTCCTATAATTTTTGGCTTATTTTTCTTTTTGGCTACAATATCCATGGCGAACCATAAATTTTTTCGCATTCACGTTCCTTCGCGTGTCCTTGCCGTTCTTTTTATCATCGTCAGTCCTATATCTATAATTTTACTTATTGTGAAAATATTTATATATTATCTTCTTATTGTAAAGTTATTGTGAACTACAAAACAGAACACAATTTAAAATACATATTTTCAAGAATAAGTTCTGAAGTCACATTCGAATCATTACGTAGATCAAAAAGTGATAATATTGTTACTGTTTTCCTGTGCAATCAGTTTTAGATCATTGGGTATATCGAAATGTGATTTTTGAAAATTTTTTTTCTCAGTTATTACTTGTAATCACTTTTTGGTTATAAATAGTGGTCAAAAATGACTCGTATAGGTGATTTAAAAGAAATTATCATATCATTAAGCGGGCAACGATTTGTTATGTTAACATGCTTGTTTCAATGTGTGAAATTAATTTTTTTAACAATTTTAGAACTTTAATATTTTGATATTTAACAGGCATATCGTGACAATTTTAATTGGAGATTGACACCAAGCGTCGAAGTTATAAAATTATACAAATTTAACTAAAATTGGTTCAATAATTTTTCCGTGATGCACGAACATCGAAAACAGCCATCATTTTATTTATATAGATAAGACCATTTTCATAGTGAGATCTTTTTTGTTCATTTATATGGATTATTATTTATGTTTCGTTTCAAAAATAAGTCTTCATTCCAGGAATCACTATCAACATATTGTTTTTCCATAAGAGTTCGTGTAGCTTAAAATTATAACCTCTTTGGATTTTTATTGAATTTTGCACTTAAGAAATGCGCTCCACTCTCGCAAAATAATGCGGGATTGACAAAACTCCAGTAGTAATTCTACACATATTTTTTCGTTTTTGTTGTTTGAGATGTTTTTCCAAAAATCACAGGAGTCGTCATTAAATCGCTTTAGACCTTGAATTTCAGTAAGAGGTCTGTATTTTTAATTTTTTCCAAATTTATTATTTTTTTTGGAAAGAGTTTCGAAACAACTGAGACGATGCTATTTGTTTGTACCGATGACACATGATTTTTACTAATAGTCCTTTTAGAATTTTGCCTAAAATCTTTCTATCATTTTTCTCTCACTGTATGTGCGTGATTTTCTATAAACGGAAACAGTGTGCATGTATGTGTTTCACATACACTTAAATCTAAGAAAAAATCTAATGTCATGCGTTAGGTTGCTTAATGATTTTTAATCGTATCCGTTTGACCACCAGTGACTTCCGCAATTATCCTTATTGTATGCGTTGCTCCATGCTGATTGAACCGGTGCGCAAACATTTGTAATTTTTATTTGCTTTGGACTTTACATGTAGACTTACACTTTTGCGTAACACGAAAACTTATTTTTGGAAGTTTAGAGTACATAATTTTTTTTCATTTTTACTGCAAATGATAAAAATATTTAAATGAGCTCAAAGTGAACCCGTATGGTTAATGACTTATCGTCAAGTGTGTCGCATATTAAAAAGTCATTTTCGTATAGTGGCTTAAGAAAATGACGTAAGCACATGACGTATGCTGATGTGATTTAATATATGTTATAAATATGCGTGAAGTTCATTTAACATTTTGAAAATGCGTAGTTTTATGCATCAAATGGTAAATAAGATATATCAAAAACTGCGCTTATAACAACTATTTGAACAAGTTAACTTAAAAGTTTTAATCTAAGTCGTATAAAAAGCAGA
This sequence comes from Tricholauxania praeusta, assembly GCA_949775025.1. Lineage (NCBI taxonomy): Eukaryota > Metazoa > Arthropoda > Insecta > Diptera > Lauxaniidae > Tricholauxania > Tricholauxania praeusta. The sequence continues at coordinate 110,507,560 of OX459031.1, read as the reverse complement.
AAATCCAAAAAAAGTCAAACATTGCAAAAACTTTTCAAATAAAGAAAAACATTAAACAAATATTGAAACGAAAATATGCGCAGAACGAAAAACCCTAATGAACACTGCAACAAAAAGTAGAAAAACAAAAAAAAAACACTGAAACAACATCAAGGCGCGTTCGTGCCCAAAAGGAATTTAGCGGATTTCTAAGCATCATCTAATGGGATGAATATTAATGATTTTTCATGCTAAAGTCCTTATGGCAGCAGCGATTCGCTACCACGGGTAGGTGTAGCGCAACATTTCCAATTCATTTTTTTTTTCTGCGCTGCTGATGCTACTGCTGAATTTAGAAACGTCAACTACAAATCCTTGAAATCATAAATATAAAAATGAAAAATAAAGAAAAAAAAAATTGAGAGAAACAAAAAAAAAAAACCAAAAACATCGCTGTTTCTCAAAATATACCTATTGTTTAAGTTGCTGTTTCAATATTGCACTCTCTTTGGTATGTGGCTCAGTGATTTCAATAATATATCAAAATATCGATACTTCTTTTATATTAAGTCTTGCAATTTGATAAAGTTATGGTTAGTACTAGCTGATACACGCGATTTTGTAAAGGGAAACAATTCAAATGTTTTTTGTAGACCTCCAGTAATCATTGTTGATCATTCTTCAGAAATCCCACGTTGTTGTTGTTTGCAATGTAAATTGACAAATGAGGAATGAGAGCGAGAGTAAAATTTCAATATTCCGCTGTTTCTCTTTCATAAATTTTCCATTATATTGCCATGGGAAAGACAAAAACAAAACACACACAAACACATTGACTTCCCCCCAGCCAGCATTTTATGAAATTTTCGATCACATTCGAGTCTTTTTCGAGTGCTCTGTCTGATTAAAATGGTCATAAATGCGCTCATTTTCTGATCATAAATGATACTTTTGTCGGGAGAAAATGGTGACCTACCCGCAACTCTTCTTGAAGAGTCGTTTATGACCCGTTTTTCTGATCAGTTTCGATTCATTTTCGATTCATATTTCTAATCATTTGCGAGTCTTTTTCGAGTCATATCTTAGTCATAATTCTAAGCATTTGTGAGTCTTTTTCGCGTCATATTTAAGTCATATTTCTAATCATTTTCGAGTCATATGACTTAAATTTTTTCGCATTCACGTTCCTTCGCATGTCCTCGCCGTTCTTTTCATCATCAGTCCTATGTGCATAATTTTACTTATTGTAAAAGTATTCATATATTATCAACTTATAGTAAAGTTGTTATGAACTACAAAACAGAACACAATTCAAAACACATTTTCAAGAATAAGTTCTAAAGACATATTCGAATCATTACGTAGATCAAAAAGTGATAATATTGTTATTGTTTCCTGTGCAATCAGATTTGGATCATTGGGTATATTGAAATCTGATTTTTGGAATTTTTTTTTTATTTTTATTTCTCAGTTATTTCTTATAATCACTTTTTGGTCATAAATAGAAGTCAAAAATGACTCGTATAGGTGATTTAAAAAAAATTATCATCTAAATGCTAGGTGAGCCACTAAACGATTTGTTAAGCTTGTTTCTTTGTGTAAAATTAATACTTTAAGCAATTTTAGAACTTTAATATTTTTATATTTAACAGGAATATTCTAATAATTTTACTTGGAGATTGAAACGAAGCATCTTAGGAATAAAAATAAATAAATTTAATCAAAATTGGTCAAATAATTTTTGCGTGATGCGCGAACATCGAAAACGGCTATAATTTGTATAGATATAACTAGTCAGAGACACATTGTTACCAGCTTTAGTTTATTTGGTTTTTAAGTCACTTAAGCTAAATGTATAATTGATTGCGAAGGAATTACGAGAAAAGGCTTAACATTTTAAAGTAATTAAAACTGTAGTAATGAAAATTTTAGATTTTGCTTGATGACCGCCGATCCGATACGACTGCCAACCATAAATTAAATAGCTACATGCCACTAAAATCTCTAGATAGGGACCAACTTACTATGTTTACTTTAAAAGGCATGAAAATCAATGAATTAGGATTTTACTTCTGTGAAATCGGTGAATTCTGGCAATCTTAGGCTGCAGAAATTTCAAGGCTTGTGAATATCTCAGTTCCTACCAGTTGAACAGAAGCTTTGCGAAAATTTGTAAACTAAATATTTGCCCACAAAAAGGGTTCCATTCGCTTACGTTCAATCGCCTACATGGCACAAAGGGTCGAAGGTTAGGGCTACATAATTATTCCACAGAACTTACTGTTCAGTACAGTGTGTACCAAAACCAAAAAAAAAAATTGCAAAAACAAAGATTCATGCAACAAAAAATGATTTAAAGCTAGTCATACTATGTAGTTTCATCCATTGCTAAATGAAATCATCAGTGACCTTTCAGCTGATTAATATGAACTTCTAAGCCTGATATGTTTCTCTTTTCACATAGACTTGTTGAGAACCCAAGCAGAAAATGAAAATGAAATTTCATGCCTTCGATATTTCATGCTTTCTATTTAAAATTCTCTAATATACTTAATTTCCATTGATGTTATACGCTAGTCAACAAGACTGACTGAAACAAGACAAAAAATGTCAATTTTAAGCCAACATAAAAGTTGACTCCTCTTTTATACATGGACGCTTTCATATATTTGCCAAAATTAAAAAAAAAAAAGAATACCTAAAGATGCCGTTTGCCTTACAGTTGCCCGAATTCATTTGATTTCTTGTTAAAACTGAGTTCATAGATAAAAGTCTGAGTTCGCAGGGTGCTTACAAATCGCTTTGCGGAAAATAATGAATTTGACGTTTAGATGTTGCGTTTGTTTCTTCTTCAATTGTTTCAGTTCAATTTTTTTTTTGTTTTGTTTCATTAAGACTAAAAAATACAATTCCAATTGGATTTACACAGCGACATATTGGATTGCTGTTGTTTGTAACTTGCGTGTGTTCGATGTGTCATCTGGTTAAGCTCTAAAAATTAATGATTCCCGAAAATTGTTTTCTTTTGCTATGTGTTTTACAATTTAAAATATTGAAATTTTAGATGGGATGGGTCGCAGAAGAATGTATATCTATAAATTGTGTATACAATGTTCTATGAGATAAACAAATTTGTTTTTTTTTTTGTAAGCAAAGATATGCATAACATTCAACACAGCAGAATCTGCTTGGGATTATATAATATTGATGAAAATTAATGGAACCTTTGAAATGTAATATTAGCGAGAGGTAAATGAGTTTGGACTATAAATTTGAAAAATTTAAATTACGCTTGATATGTTGAACTTTTTTTGTATGTTTACCAAACTACAAAAACAGTGTTGGCTAATTTGTCATTAGCTTTTTGAAAAATTTTAGGCCAAAGAAAAACAAAATCAAAGTGCTTATGGTGCAGAAAAGTAGAAGCTCATAATACCTTAGCATTGTTTGAAAAGCTAACTTTGATATGTGCGAACTCTCAACTTTAACTGTTCGTCAACACGCAGATTGTGTGCGAAAGCACAAAAAAAACTTTCTCTCGCGAGGTTGCATAACGTGAGCCAGTGATTTTCAAATTGAGAAAATCAAACTTATGCTGGGGCTGAGAAGTAGAGTTATTTCGAAAGTTTTTGCTTTGCATTGCTTTTTGGAAAATCAAATGACGTTAACCTATCAGTCTTACCTTTCTTGCTAACGCAACGCCTCCAAGTTCTTAAGAAGACAGTACCTGTACTAATCCGGGATGTAGCGTTGTATTTTTGATGGTCATTTACTACCGCAACTTTTCCTTTTTGTAATTGATGCTATAAATATGGCGAAATAAGCTTCAGTAGCCAGAATCGTGGTGGGGCTGGTTGTGATAGGTTGACAAAAAAAAAGTTCTAGTAAATATCTCGTATTTCTCCAAAAATGGAGATGGCCATTAGTACGCTTAAACCTATGAAATTGGGGTCAAATCCTGTCGTACGAAAATTTTTCGGGCATGAAATCGATGTGTTTTCATTCCCTTTACAACATTTGTCTGCAAACATTTTTTTTTATTTGTGGCTTACTTTCCGAGTCATTGCGCGACATTGCTTTTGTCAGCCTCTCATAACCACGCACGATTATTAGCAGTGGTGCCCACTACTACAAGCAACAATAAACATGTGTTGATAATTCTGCATACGTGCACGGTTTTTTACGCTCTTTGATGCTATTTAACGCTCTTTAAGCGTCTTTTCGATCTCATCTCTGGGCAGCACCGATTATAAGCCATACTTAAAGTATACATTTAAAAAAAAAACTTTAGCGGGATTAAGCGACCATGAAAAATGCAACGCTACCTCCCGGAATATTTGTTGCCTAAGCAATAGATGGGCAAAATTTCGGAAGCAAGAGCCACTTACAATTAAAACAACATCTCAAAACCCCACAATAACTTTGATTTCTATAGAAAAAAAAAAATCATCAATAAACCAAAAAGACAATTCCAATAATCAAACAAAAACAACATGAGTGTAGAAATAAAAGTACATACACTGATCAAACGAAACAAGAAAAGCTGCCCTCAGTGTGTGTATTGTTGTTTGCTTGTTCGCTTCGGTTTTTTTTTTTGACGACCTCCTTCGTCTCCCTCTAGCTAAGCAGTCATTTTTTTATGTTTCAGTGCAATATCATACAACTCAGTGTCAGATTCCACTAAATTCCAACCGCGGACCGAAATTCCTCGAAGACAATCGCAGAGTATACCTTGAAAAGCTTGGGTGTGACATTGCTAATACAAGTATTCGGCGTAGGGAGCATTTGCAAGAACTGAATCGTCTGCAGATATCCACCGATTAGTTAGGGCTGAAACATTATGTCCAATAAATGCCAAACAGTTTCGTGACCTAAGCATCAAAAGTGTGATTTTTTTCCTTAAAGTAACAGAGAGGTCAAAATATCTATAGTTTTTCCCAACCATTTTAATTTGTTCAAATCTTATGTGCCCATTTTTACATACGACAAAGCCATAATTTATTCGGATGACTTAATAAAGTCATGTTGACCATTTCCAAATTTTGCTGCTGATTGTTCACTACATTCAACCCCTCTTTTCAATTGATAATAAAAATGACAAATCGTATTATCATTAACATTTAATGACCATTCATGTGTTACCTACCATAATAACATGTAACAAATAGCATTAAAAGTCACACCTTTTCCAAATTTAACAAGGACAGCAAAGGTAACCCTCATAACAATGAGTGGACAATGGTCAGCAAGGGGAAATTAACATAGATAATTGCATGGACATTATAAAGTGGCTGCAATCACTTTTGAGCAAATAAGCAACAGGCTGGCCTTACAAAAAGGATAATATGAAGACCATTAAGCTGACCACAATATGCAATGCATTAAAAACCAGTTTTTGGGTAGCATACTTTAAAAAAAACCTGAAAAAAAATTATAGATACCGCTTTGCTACATAATGTTGAATTAATTTTCCTCGTATAAAAATTCCATAATTCTATTGTATACTAATTGAGAAATTATATCCATCGGAACAATGACAAGGTTTCATTTACAAAAGTAATGAGCAAATATCCTTTTTTTTTTTTTGTCCTTTACTTCTTATAAGTCATAAGAAAAATAAAAAAGTCTATCGAAGAAAATGCTGTAAGAAGTTTTAAGAACAATCTTATAAGAATGAATGAGAAATATTCTTAATTTCAAACTGAAGTATAAGCAGTAACAAGATGACAGAGAACAATAACTCATAAGAAAATTTTAAGAACTAGAAAAAATGGGATTTTTGTTTTCTTCCCTTCAGTTTTTTGTTTTGTTTTTCTTAATCGCCATTAGGGATATTTTTGTTGTTGCGTTGTCGTAAGGCTCTTATTATTAGGGATGGTATTATTGTACAGTGGGCCAACTCAATGAGCTAAGATCTTCAATTGTGCTGTTTTGTGAGGATAATTATTATAGTATATTTGAAGAATAAAGAACGGGAAGCCGTGTAGTAGTAGCTGGTTATTCATTTTCAATTAAAATATTGGAAACTTTCAAAATGATCCATGTTAAATTTCTCATCATTGGCAAATGAAAGCTATGATCAAAATACTTTCGATGTATATTTTCAAGATACGAAACCGTTTGATAATTCCGTGAAAATGAAACAAGGAATGATTTTTACGGCAAAAACAAAACGTTTCATTTCTCAATCTAGTCTCCTTTAAGGTCGATACACTTCGTCCAACGTTCCTCCAATTTTTTGATTCCATCCGAAAAATACGTTTTCGAAAGGTCCTCTGTTTCGGTGATGAGCTCCTCTCTGTTGGTGTATCTCTTTCCGTCGAGCCATTTCTTCAGGTTTGGAAACAGAAAATATTCGATGGGCGCCAAATCTGAAGAATATGCTGGATGAGGAATCAATTCGTACTTCAATTCATGGAATTTTGCCATGGGATCTGGGCATGTGTGAACGCGCGCATTGTCTTTAAGGAAGAGCACTTTTTTTCGCGCCTATTTAGGGACGTTTCTCTATCAAAGCGTCATTGAAACGGTCCAATTCGGCTGCATAGTATTTGCCATTGATCGTTCTTTTCGGTGGAATGTAATCGATGTAGATTATACCGTGTTCATCCCAAAACACTGTCGCCATAACCTTTCCGGCCGATAGCATTGTCTTCGCCTTTTTCGGAGCATGTTCGATGAAGTCCACTGTTTCGACTGTTCCCTTGTCTCTGGTGTGTAGTGATGGATCCATGTTTCGTCCACGGTTACTAGTCGTCGGAAAAAATCCTTCTTGTCTTTGTTCAACATCGTCAAACACGCCTTTGAATCGGTCAAACGATTATATTTAGTAGTACTATAATTTTTTACCAAGTAAGAAATTATATAAGTAAATTGGTCAAAATATGCCAAAATATAGCTTTCTGTATTGCTTTAAGTCATATAAGTATGAAATCGTTTTAAATCAATGTGGCTTACTTTTGAATCGAAATCAAAAATGTTTTTCTGCGACTTACACATTATCGATTTGACCGCTAAATGATAAGCGTTTACGATTGAATCAAGCATGAAATCAGTGATAAAAAATATATATAGAATCTTTCAAAAATAACAGCTGATATAATAGAAATTTTTTATTTATATCACTTTATGTCATTAAAAATTTCGTGCTCCACTGTATACTCCAACGACAGTTAAACCAACAACCATTGGTCTAACGACGAAAAAAATCCTCAAGAAAAGTTGGTACAGTCAGCGGATTTTTCATGAAATAAAAATAAAAATAATGAAAATTAATGAGAATATACATACGTATTTCTGCATGCAAATGTATTTGTATGTAAACACATTCTTATATGAAAATAAGTCGAGTGGAAGTTGCTCAGCATCTTAAGATAAAAAAAAAACGCACACAAAATGTTGAAGGAAAATCTCCATTGTAATGCTAAGCGAGAACTTAAATGAAATACAGGGTACAATGAAGAACAAAATTAAATGTAGCTAGGACCCTTTTTTGTGTGACAAAACTAGTGCATGCCTAAAACCATGCAATATGATTGACATAAGTCTTTTCTTTGGTGCTGTATTAAAAAGTTCAGTATTTTTATTGCATATTATTAGGTTTGTGGGAAACAGGTTTCTAGAAATTATGCCAAAGCTTGTGCATGCCTAAAACTATGCAATATGATTGGCATTAGTTTTCACTTTTGTTATGTATTAAAAAGCACAATATTTTTATTGCATATTTTTAGGATTGTGGGAAATAGCTTTCTTGAAATTCTGTCGCGGGTTGAAGAACTAGAAGTTATGTCTAAGTCTGGAAAATCTCTCCCTTAGTTTAAGATATTGAGAAGATGATGACATATCAAAATTAAAAGTTTCAATTAAACTACCCTGTTTTTCTGAGAAATTACTCCACATGCTACATCGCTTTACACACATTTTTCTTCAAAAAAATCTTTATTTAATATGAAGGAAAATAAAACAAAAAAAAAAAAACACAAAACAATACCCAAGACAAAAAGAAAACGGAAGCCCTGTGTCTGAAGATGTAAAAAATCTGATTTTTTTCTTCTCTGAAAACTTTGTTTTTGCTTAATGAGCAAATATATTTACTTACATATACACACACACACTCGCACGCATTGCGTTGAGGGTGCGTTACCGTTACCAAGACCAAATAATAATGTCTGGCTATTTGCAACGTTAAGGTCCTTTCTTATAACCTCAGCTTCCCTTCCCTCGCTAGCCAATACACATTTTTAATTTACATTAAAAAATCGAAAAAAATTTCACTTGTTTTTTTGTATATTCGACATTGGAATGAGTCCATTAAATGCTTTTGTGTATTCGTGCATGTGCGTGCATGTGTTTGTATGTAAATTATAGTATGGGTGGTCCATTAGATTATACATCTATACTCATTAGGGTGACCCAAAGAAAGTCTTGTAGATAATATTGAAAAATCCCACAAGATATATATAATTTGAGCCTGATTTGAAACTGACTTTAGTTCGATTTCACTTTGATTTGATGCGATTTGAAAATGATTTGAACTATATATATGTTGCCGGCCAAACTAGTTTATCCTAGGCCAAACTAGTTAATTTGAAGGTCTAAGAGTATGCAATTTAATTTTAATGCAAAAACACTGTGTATAACGAAGTCAGTGTTGCACATCTTATAGACTGAACCGCGTCCGAAGGTCGCCGCGAAGCCGAAATTGAACATATTGGAGGATGTAAGTCCTGAGCCGCGGCCGAAGTATATAATGCCAAGTATATAATGAAATTGACAAATTTTGTTTTCTTACTTTGCTACTGTCGTAGTCTTTACTAACCACAGTGCTTTTGCATTAAAATGTCATTGCACATCTTAAGGCTTAAGCTAACGAGTTTGGCCTAAAAACTAGTTTGGCCGGTAACATATACATTAGGGTGATTCAAATTTTTTATTTTTTGTTTTTTTTAAGGTGCTGTTGCTTAAAAAGTAAGCTTATGATATGAAGAAAAAGCTCACGAAAATTCAGCTCTGTAACTCAATTTTATAAGGTGGCGCCGGAGCCTGTTAGTTTTACATGTAAATTGTATGGAAAAATTATTTTTTTCAAAAAAGGTGTCTAAATGAATAGGTGATTAGTGCTGTTGAGCTGAAAAGGATCGTTTTTCGATGTAATTTTTTACGCTGAATACGAATCTGGCCTCAGAATTGACCCATCATGTCTGAATCCTGAAATATTTGAGGCTAAGTACCTAAAACATGATGTTTTTTGTCTACTTTCGAGGCCATGTATAGGATTCAAAGAAAGTTGATCAGCTTATTTTTAACAAAAGCATCATTTAGTACCATCCTTGCCCTTTAAAATGAGCTTTCAAGTGGTGATCTGTGATGTTTCCTTGCAAAGTTATAGCCATTTTTAAGTGACATGAATTGGATCCCCTACAATGGGTTGCAACCCAACAATATTAACCAACGGGTTTCAAATTCATGTCACCTTGAAATGGCTGCAACTTTGCAAGGAAGCATCACAGATCACCACTTGAAAGCTCATTTTAAAGGGCAAGGATGGTACTAAATGATGCTTTTGTTAAAAATAAGCTGATCAACTTTCTTTGAATCCTATACATGGCCTCGAAAGTAGACAAAAAACATCATGTTTCAGGTAATTAACCTCAAATATTTCAGGATTCCGACATGATGGGTCAATTCTGAGGCCAGATTCGGATTCAGCGTAAGAAATTACGTCGAAAAACGACCCTTTTCAGCTCAACAACACTAATCACTTATTCATTTAGATACCTTTTTTGTAAAAAATAATTTTTCCATACAATTTACATGTAAAACTAACAGGCTCCGGCGCCACCTTATAAAATTGAGTTACAGAGCTGAATTTTCGTGAACTTTTTCTTCATATCATAAACTTACTTTTTAAGCAACAGCACCTTAAAAAAAAAACAAAAAAAAATTTTTGAATCACCCTAATATACATATTTGAATTTGACTTGAGATTGCATTGAGCTTGGAATTGTTTTGGATTTTCTCTGCATGAGATTTGAGTTATATGTATTTTGTTACAATTCAACCAAATTCGATTTGACAGAGAAAAAAATGTTGCAACAGCTGCTCACAACCCCAATGCCACACAGCTTTACAAGTAGAAGAAAAGTATGGCTTGCACTCGTAGGAGAAATTAAGTAATTTCCAATTTTAATTTCTGTCCGAATATATCCTGATCGATATCGATCCCATGTTGCATTTGAGAAAATGTATAGCACGTAGAAATTTTACGATCTGTCTTTAACAAGATTTTACTGTGAATAGTTGCTTCTCTTTAGTATACTTTTCAGCCATAATTCCGTTCATGGTTCGCCATATTTTCCACTAACTTCAACCATTAGTCCTTGGTTTGACTGATGGTTGGAATGATAAATATTATGGGGTCTCTGTACCATCGATTTGAATGATTCACAAGTGGTTTACTGAATTCCGATGCGGTAGAGACAAGCACAAGTGACGCCGAACGTTCTGGACGCCCAATTGAGGTCACCACACCAGAAATGGTCACTAAAATTCATGATATCTTGTTGGCCGATCGCAAAGACCGTAGGCATCTCAGTAACCGATTACCTATTCCATAACTACACCAGAGACAAAGGAACACTCGAAACAGTAGACCAAACTTGCTCCGAAGAAGGCTATGACGGTGCTATCAGCCGGAAAGGTTATGGTATAATCTACATCGATTACCTTCTACCGAAACGAACGATCAATGGCGAATACTATGCAGCCGAATTGCACCGTTTCAACGACGCTTTGAAAGAGAAACGTTCCTATTTGGCGATGAAAGAAGTGCTCTTCCATTAAGACAAAGCGCGCGTTCACACATGCCCAGCTCCCATGGCAAAATTCCATGAATAGAAGTACGAATTCTGAGTATTTCCTGTTTCCAAGCATGAAGGAATGGCACGGCAGAAAGACATTCACCACCAGAGAGCAGCTCATCACCGAAACATAGGCCTATTTTGAGGACCTTCCGAAAACGTATTTTTCGGATGAGATCAAAAAATTGGAGGAACGTTGGACAAAGTGTATCGAGCTAAAAGGAGACGATATTGAGAAATAAAACGTTTTTTTTTATCGTAAAAATCATTCCTTGTGTCATTTTTCCAACCATTTCAACGTTCGTCTTAGCACTGACTCAAAAACTAAGTTCGAAGGTCATCCGGATTTATTTCACAGTCCACTCAGTACGTGTTTTCAGTAAGGAGTATCCACTTTCCTGATAGTGGAGACTTCATATGCTGCTATTATGCTGTATTCAAATTTTACTGATGCCTTTACGAGCAGGTTTCATTTTTTTTTTGTATACACATAGGTTTCAGTGACACTTTTAAGGATGCTAGAAAATCTTACGATTTAGTTTTCTTCTGGTTACTTTTAGTGATGATTGACGGTTTTACTGTGCTAGGCAGTAAGAGACGATTACAACTGTGATCCGATATTGTTGACACACCAAATACTTACTTACTACCCTGCAACTACATAAGTCACAATAAGTGCCTGAAGAAAGAGTTACTTAAAGAACCTCTGGTACATTCCTCAGCAACCTTAGACTTCTGTAAAGTAGTGATTAATCGAAATAGAAAATAATTTATAATTATTTTACTGAACTAACTGTTCAGTACAGTAAGTGATAACACAAAAAAAAATACAAAAAACAAAAAATAAATCAAAAAACAACTAAAGTCATACCAACTTCATCCATTGCCAAATGGAATCATCAGTGACCTTTCAGCCGATGAGTGAGAATTTCTAAGCTTGATATGTTTTCCTTTTTTGCATAGATTTGTTGAGAATCCTAGCAAAAAGTTAAGACAAAGCAAAGCTAAAATTATTTTTACTGTTGTGTCTTTGTTTTTATAACTCATTTGATACCATAGTTCTCATTGAGGTGCTACGATTTATTGTACGATTTGCGCTTGCTACTTCATTTTGACTCGCAATGAAGCGCCTGCATGAAAAGTGTAATATTCAATGAGTTACAAAAACAAAGCATTATAAATGTGACATTTTAAGCTAAACAAAATTTTTAGTTACTCACTATAAGGGCCACCCTATTACACTTGTATAACAATACATACAAATAGTCATATAAAATCATCATCAATTTTACAGTCGGTGTTGCTGCTTCTGCATAAATTACTTTTGAGTTTTCTTATTCTTTTTATTTTTTGGGTACCCCACCTCCACCTCATGCCACATTTGGTTAAAAAAAAAATACGCACTTTTTAAGGGATTTTTTACATTTTTCCTTTCCTTTTTTTCCATCTTAAATGCAGAAAAATAAAAATAATGTGTCCCCTGTCGTCGCCAGACTTGATTTAACTTGGGTAGCCAGTTGGGTTTTGATATCGGTTGAGATATGCGAACAGGGCAATAATCGGTATTATGTTATATTAAATAGAAACGCAGAAAGAAGTCGGAGACCAACAAAAAAAATACTTGGAAATGGAGAAAATGTGGCGGATTTTTAATGAGTTTTTTTCTTGTGCTGTAACTAATTTTTAAATTTTAAATTAAACACGCACATGTTGACAATCATTCATTTTTTACTGAGATTGCGTTGAACGCGAAAAGTTTTCTCGTGGAAATCTTTGGCATATATAGTACAGGTATATTCAAAAGCCATAGGAAAATTCATTCTTATATACAATCTATCTATTCGACTCCGAAGTAATTGTCTATAATGCGATATTATTAATTCCAAAATGTTTTCTTTTAACTAACATCATCATTTTGTTTATGTCCGCTGAACTACCCCTTGAAAAATGCGTACATTTTTTAGCCATATTTTGTTATTAAACCACTGAAAATCTCTTCCAATTATTTTTAATGCACGTTTCTCAGAACCAATGAATGAATTTTCTTCAATCATAAGCCGTTTAGAGTTGGCACAGCCATAAGCGGCTCATATTTATTTGAATAATAAGAAATTCATGCGGCTAAAAGAAGAATCGCTATAAATTTAATACAAAATAGGAATTTCCTTAACAAAATTATGCATTCGAGTGAAAAAAGAGATTTTTTCTCTAATGAAAAATTCGCGAAAAAGCCACACAACAAATGAGCGAAGAAGAAGGGCTTAAGTAGCAAAAGTTTTATGAAATTTCTTAAAAATGAAAGGAAATGGAAAATCAACCAAATAATAATACAACAAACGTTGAAGAAGCGAAGAGATGAAGAATAAATTGTAATGGCTTCCGTTGAGATGGTTAAAAAAAAAGAAAATTTCAATACAAACATAAAGTTAAGAAGGCTGTCATACCCGAAGCAAGTGTATTAACCCATTTTTGACTTAAACTTTTGTATACTTACCATGAAAATTGGTGACTTTCGAGAAAATTTCTCAGTATGCGGGCACAACTTACGGGAAAGTTTACTTTTTTGCTCCAACGGCAAAAAAGAAAGGGATTTTTTGTATCATATTAGGACTGGTGATGAAAAATGGGTTCATTACGATAACCCCAAACGTAAAAAATCATACGGGCCACACGGCCATATGCCAAAATCTACGCCAGAGCCCAATATTCACAGTGGTAAGGTCATGCTCTGTATTTTGTGGGACCCAATTGTCGTGGTGTACTATGAGCTGCTACAACCGGATGAAACCATCACAGGGCAACTCTACCGAAATCAATTTATGTAATTGAGCCAAGTATTGAAGCAAAAACGGCCACAATACGAGCAAAAGCACGACAAGTGGTAATTCTTCAGCATGACAACGCTTGGCCACATCTTGCGCAGCCGGTCAAAACATACCTTGAAACGCTGAAATGGGAAGTTATACCCCACCCGCCGTATAGCCCAAATATTGCCCCTTCCAACTACTTTTTGTTTTCGTCGATGACGTATGCCCTTAAGGATCAGCACTTTCGCACTTTTGAAGAACTCTAAAATTAGATCGATTCGTGGATTTCAATATCGTTTTTACGATATGGTATCCAATAATTGCCAAAACATAATTTCACAAAACAGCGTCAATTTTGAAAAAAAATCTTTTAAAACTTTTTAGTACACCTGATAACATGTTAAGTCTGTTCACAGTTTCATAGTAAAATTGCCATGCAGTATATATTAGTTGAATAAGACACTGCAATTATGTGCATTCCTTCATTATTTTAGACATTTCACTGCTGAATGAGTTATACCAGGAAAATCCCATTATTTTAATAATTTTGCTTGGGTTTTCGTTCATTTCATTTCATTCACTTTTTTTATTCATTTATTAACACGGTTCATATAATGATACTGTGAACTGCCCTATTATTGTGTTATATTTAAAGTACTTTTTACATTATTGTTTGTTACATTATTTTTCATACATTTTTGTTTCATATATTCAACAAATATTATTTTTATAATAGCTTAACATAATTTTTGTAAAACATTTACATATATTATTTTATATAATTTTTTAAAAATTATTCTACTGTTTTTATATCAATATTTTATTTATCTGTTTAATTTGTTTGATACATTTCTTAAAAAACTTATTATATTTATGCTATTTTTATGTAACACTCCTAATATTTTTATATTATTTGTAAGAAAATTTATGTACAATTTTAATATTTTACTCATTTGACGTCAAAATGAAGTCGGCTCTCGCTTGCGATTTGCGCGGTATTTTGCATAGCTGTTTCTTTGTATGAAAATACATCACTTTGTAGAATTTTTTTTTAAGTTTTTTGGTCAGAAAGACGGGGCTCCATTACTTTTAACCTATTGCAAAACATATGGTCTTACTTAAAAGATAATTCGATGCAGTTTCAAAAAATTTCAGATGGCACGTTGTTCAGTATTGAATCTCTGTTTTTGAATCATTTAAAGTTGGTCTATGTCTGGCACTATGATTTCAATAAATACAATACCATGTAGAAAGTATCAGGTACTGATTTCTTCTTGTCGATGTGAAAAACTCTGAATTCCTTTCATAATGACAAACGGTGAATACGAAATATTATTTAGGCGAAATGAAGCGCTTACCTGAGAATGTTCTCCAAAACCGGTCAGATTTGTTGACTTGTTTCGTTAAAAGAACTAGAAGAAAATTTTGTACTTTTAACCCTACTTTCAATTTTCATACTAAGAAGTAGCTCAATGAGCTCGTTTCATTTCAAGTTACTTACAAGCTACTTCATGACTAGCGTCTTTTAAAAAAAGCTGGAAAGTATTTAAATGGCTAGCGGTGTCTAGCATAGTACAACATTCCTTTGATGCTTTAATTTTCTATAATCTCTTAGGTTTCCTTTAACAGAATATATAGCTTAAATTTCATATACAACATCCCACTTTTAAGCAACAGCTGACCATAATAGGTTAAATATCTTCAATGAGCAGCTGAGCACCACCCACCCACTCAATAAAAACATTGATGATGGTGGATGGCCATCAAAAACGTGCACATTCCAGCAGCAGCATCTAACATCTTCGACAAATTTTGATATAACTCTTTCTATCTTACGTTGTCAGTTGAGTTTCATTTTCAACATCTGGCAACACTCCTTCATATGTTCTGCTGACTTCTTCTTGAGAGATGGGGTTGGACGACTGTTTTACTAAAGCGCGTACACACGCACATTGAATTGCGCTGATTTCAACCCTTTTTCGCGTGCGTCTACGTCTTTTGCGGGGAAATATTGTGCGTGTGGAGAGATGTGCGGATAATGATGGTTATGAGAAAAGTGCGAAAAATTTGTTACATTATATAAAATGTACCAAAATTGTGCTTATGTGTATGTATGCGTGTGTATATATGTACTTGAAGTTGGGCACTTGTGTGTGTATTTGTGATATACGCATTTTCACGCCAACATTATAACTAATGTATGTATTTGCATCGTTAAGGCGTATGTATATATCCTTACAACTCGGCGGCCTATATGGTGGCAACTTTGATGTTGCGAAAGGGTTGTGCGTTGCGTAATTTATTTTTTATAGATATTTTTAAAATGGAATCCATTAGGTTTATTTTACCCGCAGATGTGGGTTATAAATTTCAAAAAGAAGCTTTAATGAGCGGGTAAAAAAAGTCACTTTTCGTAGAAAATTGGGTTTGATAAACAATTATTTGTACTGAGAAGAAACCCACATAATTTGTAGACTTTGTAATTTATGTAATTACAGTAATTACATTTAAAAAAAAATATAAATAAATAATGTGTTAAGAATAAAGTTTTGTATAAGTGCAATTTTCTCAAGATCCATTTAAGTTTTAACTGACAGCTTGACATGAAATATCATGTAAAATATTTTCAAAACGTCAGTTTATAATTATAGCGGTAATCAACAACGTTAGGATTCTATTTATCTTTTCGCAAAAACCAATTTTCGCAAAATTTCTTTGAAGAAAATGAATGAAGCTTTTTCAAAATTTAAGAGCAGAAAATATTTGTAAGATCTTAAAAGTATATATATGGTCTTCATCAGAGAATATTGAATCGAAAAAAAAATCCATTTAAAAATCAAAAAACTTATCTCGGCATTCGCTATCTTGTCAGGGCTACCTCGCAAATGCCGGAAAACTTCATCTCGATAACTTTTTAGGTTTGTGAGACAAAGTAGATTGTGCTTACTTTTTGTATAGTGATAGTTTAAACCATTATTAGTTTTGGCGTCAAACTTGCTGGAATTGCCTCAAATAATTGCCACGCCCTATTCTTAAGTTGCTTCTATATTTTGTTTAGTATTAGGCCACACCATTTTTGTTGTAAATTTGGTTACATTAACTTAAGTAACTCTCATATTATAGCAATTTAAATGTTGTATTTGTGAAGGGGATAGTGGTGTCCATTAGCCGATTTCATCCATTTCAATCCCAAGAGCTATTACTGAAAATCCAGTAATCTTGCTCGGTCTTTCTCTAATCGAAATTTGTATGACTGACGGAGAGACTGACTGACACACAGTTGGTCGTGGCTAAATCTACTAAGGAGGTGATGCTGTGATAAAATATGTAGGTATCTACTTTTCCAAACCTGTCATGCCACCTTCTATGTTGTATAAACGGGATGACAAATAGTAATCGACCTTGTCGATCGGTGCTTGGGATTGGACTTCGTGGACAGCGGCAGCACGAGCTAGTTTGCCGATGCTAGCAGTTCGGGATGTTGGTGTGGGATCGCTGCTGCTCATGTTGTACCTTTACCGTACAAATAAAATTACTCGTGCTTAATTGGGTGGCTGGCTCTGAATTCCCGAAAAACATCCAGTCTATATAATAAACCATAGCTAGGTAGCAATGCATACTTTTCGATTCTACTTTCAGTAAACTATTTTTTGGAAAAAATGTTTTCAATTCCATTTCAATAGAAATGATTCCTTTGCCGATTCAAAGGACAATATTCAAAATTCGGAGTTTGTAATCGAATTTCTTGATTCGAAGGTAAAATAAATATTTCTTTTATCGATTCCGTTCCGGAAAACAGTATTCGGAATTGAAAAATGTGATTTCCATTCCAAGGTATTGCAAAAAAGAAGTTTGATGCTTTAATGAATTTCAAAATCAATTTCAATGGACAATTTTTCTGAAATATGTGCAGAAGGTTAAAAATGCATTAAATTTATCTAAGGTGACAGTTTTGCAACAACCGCTTAGGAAAAATTGCCCGCATATCAGGAGAGCCTGCTTTGGCTCCATAATTATATTTTTAGTTGCATCAGTTGATGTGGAAAAGCCGAAAATGTACAAGAAACGAAAAATTTCCGGTTATCAGAGTCATCTGAAATAATAACTGAAATTCATTTCCAACCTTCTCGTATCGATTAGTGAAAAAATTTGGGCCATTTTTGAACTCTCTGCTTCGATCAATGTAAATCTTTTCTTATAAAAATGGCCATTCGTTTTCAAAAGTTCTTTTGGAATCAAATACCTTGGAGTGAAACTGAAATTTTTTCGTTTCAAATTTCTATCACTATAACAGTAAGGACATAGAAAGGACTTTTAACATGAAATTCAAAATGTCGATTTCGTAATTCACTATCTTAAAATTGAATTAAAGTTTTTAAATTGCGATTATTGCATAGAATCCACAAATAAGTAGTTTTTTTTTGCCATGCAATTGGAATTCGAATACCAACTCCTTGCCATGGAACTGAAAAAGTCGATTCCGAATTTCAATTTCTTCGAATATCACATATATTTTCTATAAGGTCAAATGTAAATCCTTTGATGGAATTGATAAAGGTTTTGCCATGAAACTGAAAAACTTGATTCCAAACTCCAATTATTTGGAACTGAACTTTGATTCTTTAGAAATCTTTCTTACTCAGCTCTGACAAAAAGATTCATATAACTTCGGAATTTCAGCTGGATTTGCAAAAAATTCGAAATTGTTCTTATTTTTGAGATGATTAGCTACTTAAATAGATTATGAAACAAAAGGCACTAAGAAGTCTACTACTTGTAAGTCTTAGTTTATTACTAAGTAAGATTATATCACACTATATAGAATAAGGTCAACAATTTTTTGATGAAAATTTTTTGTCACTATATTAAAAATCATAGAATTGTTCACATTTCAAAGAACCACGCACAAAAAAAAAATGAAATCTGAATTTCGTGAATTTACAATTTTTACATAATGTGGGAGTTTACTGTCTGGCAATTTTGCTCCAATTTATACTTTTTTATCAATCTTAATAGCATTTGTAATTCCACTTAGTTTTGTTGATGCCTGAGTCTTAATTTGATCGTAGAATTTCTCCAAATAGTTGAGTTTTAAAGTATTACATCCACAAATACCATCATAGGGAAAATGAAAATTTTGTTAGTGAAAGTTTCAATATCTCAAAATCTTGAGCCAATCCGAAGATACGGTTTATACTATATTCAAATCAGTGACTTGGAAAACTTACCATTTCTTTTGCCACTAGGCAAAATTTTTTCTCTTGTGGGCTATGTCACATATGAATGTTTCCGACAAAATATGTCGAAATTCTGACGTGCAATTGAAACTCTGCAATCAAAGTCAGATTTAGTTTTTTTCGAAAGAGTACAGTACAAAGTACAGATTTAGAACTGGTCTCGAGCGAAAATTACATTTTTGACAACTTTTGATTAAATATCTAAAATTCCATAACCAATCCAGAGAAACGGTTTAAATGTTCGAATTCAGAGACGTTGAAAATCTCGTGGATTGCACATTTCAGTGTAATTATGCGTTGCTTTTTATTTTCAAGGGTTAACATACATAGGTTTACGCAGCATCCTTCCAAAGAAACAGCTGCCTAATCTGTAAAATGCATAAAAAGAAAATTTGCATACATCATAAAAAATCCAATTGAACCGAATGGAAAATAAATTGCACAACAATTGAAAAGGTGGTAAAAAACAGGCCATTCATATGCAAATGAGTTATGTGAAAAACTAAATTGAACATGGAAAACAGAAAATAGTTTTTATTATACTTGCAAAGTATGTACAGGATGGCGCAAAATGACATTTTTTGGGTTGAATTTTTTTATAAATTTTTTATTTTAAAATAAATTATAAAATTTTTTGAGTACATTATACAAATTGGGAATTTTATGATATTACGTCTCGTTAATAGCCATTTTCTGCTTCGGACATTTGTCTTATTCCCGGATTAGCGGATTTCATTTTGAACACTGGTTTCCAATTAGAATACGGTCTTTCCTTAATATAAGCTGTCAAAAATAGTTAAGTCCGGTAAGATCAACATCCAATTAAATAACGCGTTCGTTGAACCAAATGAGCTAGTGTATACTAAGTACTGTACTTTCGCTCTGTTGGAACCAGGCCTGTGCGCCGAAATCTTCAAGGGGGGTTTGAACTCGTACATTTCATGTTAGGTTTTAAAGTTTTTAAAAAATTTATTTGCGAATGTCCCCGATGGAGTTAGGGGTTTGAACCCCCAACCCTCTCGGCGCAAGGGTCTGGTTGGAACCGCAGCTATGGATAGTTTTGCACAACTGGACTCAAAAATGTATTCAATATTGTCCGATATTAAGCACTATTAATGGTAATTGCGACATCTGCTACATTTCTGAAGATATATAGGCCAATAACACAGGACCACAAAAAAAAAAGAAGGTCTTGTAGAT
This sequence comes from Tricholauxania praeusta, assembly GCA_949775025.1. NCBI lineage: Eukaryota > Metazoa > Arthropoda > Insecta > Diptera > Lauxaniidae > Tricholauxania > Tricholauxania praeusta. The sequence continues at coordinate 110,487,478 of OX459031.1, read as the reverse complement.
GGAAGATGAGGTATCATACGGCATGCATTTTGGCGTCCTAAACACGAATCCGAGGTTAGAATTTTTCCATCACCCTCAGATTTTGACATAACCTCAAAACTACACTTTAAACTACGTTAAAAAGAAAGTCCCTCAAAAAAAAAAAGAATTAAAATTAAGAAGATATACCTTACTTATATTACGTTTTTGGGTGTGCCAAAATAATATCTTACAATAAAAATAAGTTTTAGCTGCCTACTTTCCCTCAGCACCCCCATTTATCCCCAAAGGGTCACAAACTCATTTCATATAAAAATTCAAAATTAATGCATATCCCCAGGTATTTTGGTGCAAGAATACTCAGAATTTCGATAAAAACCTTTGGGGAGAAGTAATAACATACTGAGTTGGGTTTGGGGGGTGATTAGGGGGTACAAATGAGCTCTTATCGATATTAACAGCTTAAGTGCAACATAATATGCATTAATTTTGAATTTTTATGAGAAATGAGTTTTTAACCCTTTGGGGGTAAATGGGGGTGCTGGGGGAAGTGGGCAGCTAAAACTCATTTTTATTATAAGATATTATTTTGCCACACCTAGATATGTAATATAAATAAGGTCTACCTTCTGGATTTTGATTCTTTTTTTTTTTTTTTTGAGGGACTTTCTTTTTAACGATTTTAAAGTGTAATTTTGAGACTGTCAAAATCTGAGGGTGATGGAAAAATTCTGACGTCGGATTCGTGTTTGGGTCGCCAAAATACATACTGTATGATACCTCATCTTCCAACTACAAGACCTCTTTTTTTTGTGTGGTCCTGTGTAATCATTTCGGAAGTTACACCGAACTTCTTTCAGGAGTGTGGAATAGTCACTGATGAAATGCTCCTAGGCTCTTCATTGCACATATTCAGCTCTTTTGTTTCTTAACGAAGCCATTTAATTGGGAAATTGGCTTCATTATTTATTGAAGATATGCTGAATGTTGTAAATCGTTCCATATAAAATTTCCCAAGTTCTGTTTGCGAGATTCTAAAAATAAATAATAAGAAATTTTAATATAAAATGATAATAGTGTTAAAACAAATTTAAGATATAAAGATCTACACTCCGCCACCCTTTAATAACTTAACTCAAAATGAAAAATTCGATTTATTCTTTAATGAACTTTTCTCTCTTAATATTCCATTAAAAATATCGCTGGTTTCATAAGACTCATAACATTAAACAATTTTCTTTTTCTCAAAACCTATCTAGTACTACAAATACTAAATCCGCTTTAATTTTAGTCTATTCACAAAACTATATATATGTAGATATGCTTAATGAAATATGCAGCCAATCGTTTATCCTGCGAGTAAAAAATACTAATAAAAATTAATGACCAAGTGCGAGTTCATAATATCATAAAAATTTACTGAAATTGCGAATTTCATTAAAAGTAAATAAATAAAATAAAAAAAAAAAAAATTAAATCCAAAAGTAAAGGAAAAAATATAAAATCCCCATTACTTTTGAGGGGGGGGGGGGGGCGGCTAGCTACTAATCCCAAGTAACCTAACACTCACCAAATACGTCCGTTAGATAAGAAAGAAGAGCAAAAGGACATTCAAGACGATTGAATAGAAATACCATTGGTACTTTTATGGCAAACGACAGTTATAGAAATTAAGGACAAACCAATACTGAATTGAACAAAAATCAATTTAGGGAGCATAAAAAGCACTTTCAAGATGGAGAGTAAATGAAGCGTTGTAGAATTTTGTGTGTCAATAAAAAACATTCGCCCAGAGTCCGTCGTCGTCGTTTATGGCTTATTTTAAAAAATGTAAATATTTTCTTAAGAAAATAAGAAAATGATAATGAAACTCACTGAAGTGGAAGAGTAAGCCTAGGCTGATGAAGTAGATGACATACTTTTGATACAGAGTTACAAAGTTACAGAGCCTGATAACTCCCGATAATGAAATGTTGCTAGGGACTTTAAAGAGCTTGAAATTTTTAACTAAATTTGCAGTTTTCTCTGAAATAAAGAAGTTTTTTTTTTTTTGCTGAAGATGACATCACTTATGTTTTCAACCCCCACTTTGAGGAAAACAAAGCACCCTCGCTTCATTTCTTCAAAAATATAAAAATCGAGTTAAAGCCTTTATGTTGGCTTGTAACAAGGACATATCTCTTATGTGTATTTAGCCCTATATGTGCGTCTTGTATTCTTTTTTCATAGGGTGGCTACACATGCACCATTTATCATAAAGCGAAATTTAAGAATATGCAAAGCGTGTCAGTGCTGTATAGTACAAAAAAAAAAACTCCAGAGGGTGGGAGGTCGTTTCGTTTGCTTGATAGTAGTAAATGTTTAAGGGTAAATACACAGCACATATTCTAAGAGGAAGCTCACATCGAAACACATTCGCCTTTCTAACCAAGCAACACTAGCAACTGTTGTTGCGTTCTATCTAAGCAAATATGCGTAGAAATTATGGAGCTGGAATAAATTGGATTAGTTCAAGTAGTGGATGACGCCATTTTGAAATGCAGACTTATAGATACCATGGGATTTTTAAGAAACAATTTTAAAGTATTAAAAAATCTTTTGATTGTGGTGTACTAAATCATAAGATAATTCTTAATAATAAATTTTTTTCCTTTTTTATAAAATAAATGGTATCATTTGAAAGATACCTATAGCAATAGCGCATTAACCTTTGTATTTTTGAGCTATAAGGGCTTTTTGTAAATGTTGGACGATTTTTTTTTCAAAAACATTATCATCAACTTAGAAATTTTATAACTCTTTCTTTACGAAAAATCATAAAAATGCCATATATTGAAAACTGTATGACTGATTTTAAAGTTTTATTCGTTAATGGTACCTTTAGCCTAAGAAATATATTTTCCTTTTGGCATTATTATTACAATCGAAATATGGGTTCACAATTTGTTGCTATTCTTATAAAGAAACCCAAATTTTCAACACATTTATTGCATTGCTTTTGAAAACTCTCTGGATACCATGACTTAAAGTTTTAGCTTCTGATGGAGTTGTGACGCCTACATTTTAAGTCCTTTCATTTTCTGTCCTTGCAGATTTCTTCATTTTGTACAAAGTCTTATTATATTTCGCTTGAAAAATGTTCAGACACGAACCTTAAGTTTTTGCTTTCATCAGAAGTGCACGCCCACTTTTTCAATTCTGTTTCTTTTCCATCTGTGGAAGTATCTTTTTGACTTCGTAGCCTCACGTTCCATTCTCAAGATATGACAACTTAAAGTTTTGACTTTTATGGAAGGTGCTACGTATGCTTCACGGATTCCATCCATTGTAAGTCCCGTTAGTGTTTTAATCAATTTGTGACTTTGTACACATTGTACACATTCATTACAGTTCGTTATGAAGCGCTCTGGATTTAACTTAAAATGTTTTATCAATATGAGAGTTGCCACGCCCAACTACGCAATCTTACCAGCTTTAAGTTCAGAGCAGCTTTTGAAAAAAACCTTTGAAGTGTTTTGGGAGATGCCTTGGGGGGATTTTAACATTCTTTCTCAAATGAAACCTTGGCGATTGCAAGTGGATCCATTTATTCAAGTCTTTTGCTTTAACGACTATCAGTTTTGTCTGAGGGATAACTCCTAGTTGAATCACTGAATGGAAAAATGTTTTTCGTGTGGAAAAAGCAAAATTATGAAATTGAAATTGGTCTGTTATATTTTAATTTCAAACTCTTTTCTTTATTCCCATTCAAATTTTTTGATGATTCAGTACTTTGTGTTTCTTTAGTCAGGAAAAAAATTTTCTCAAAGGAAATTAGAAATTTTAAATCTCTTTTAAGATAAAAAAAATTATGTTTTTAAGTAACATTTACAGAAGTACAGTACAGTAAAGTACAGTACAGTACAGTACAGTACAGTACAGTACAGTACAGTACAGTACAGTACAGTACAGTACTCAATCTCAGGCATAATCATGTCCAACATTTACATTAAGTAATCTTTAAAAAGTAAATGGCAGGAATTGATATATCGCTTCAAATAAATATTTTATTCACTATTGCAAAGTTTTTGTTTTTTTTTTAATTTTCAAAAACCAAACGCTTAAAAAATCAGCTGTTAGTACAAACTTGTTGTGATGCCATACTAAAGAAGTTTCAATCCAAGACTTCCGCCAAAAAACTCTCAGGTCCTAGCGGGCTGTGCCTAGTACTTCACTGAGAACCGATAAGTATCGTTATCGTTCTCCGAGAACCGATAAATATCGTTATCGCTCTCGGTCTCGATAACGAGACGATATTAAAAAATTATTTCTCGTGTGTCCGAGGGCGAGAACGAGTAAGGTAAAAAGGGTACGTATCGTACGATAATCTCGCTGAGAACGAAATATAGGCCAGAATTTCCATAATATAAAAAAAAGCTTAAAACGCGATATCTTGGCACCTGCGTATAATTTAGGCGGGGTTATACAATAGTCAGTGCGCGGGCAAACCGCTGGTCCAGCTAGTATAAAATACATATATAAATGTAAGCGAGAATAGCTGACAAAAATCGTCGATAAAGAGACGAGATCAATACAAATCAAAAATTTCTCGTACAAGAACGAGTACGCGATGATAAACTTGATGCCGCTACGATCTCAATACGATAATTTTTGAATTAGCGCTGAACTCTTCTGTACTGTACAGTACAGTACAGTGCAGTACAGTAGAGTACAGTCCAGAACTGTACTGTACAAAAAATTATGTTTTTAAGTAACATTTACAGAAGTACAGTACAGTACAGTACAGTACAGTACAGTACAGTACAGTACTGTGAAATGAAATTGGTCTGTTATATTTTAATTTCAAACTCTTTTCTTTATTCCCATTCAAATTTTTTGATGATTCAGTACTTTGTGTTTCTTTAGTCAGGAAAAAAATTTTCTCAAAGGAAATTAGAAATTTTAAATCTCTTTTAAGATAAAAAAAATTATGTTTTTAAGTAACATTTACAGAAGTACAGTACAGTAAAGTACAGTACAGTACAGTACAGTACAGTACAGTACAGTATTGTGGCTGGCTTGCCCCTGTTCACAAGATACTTCATGTAGCTTCACAAATAATAGTCAAGTTGAGTCAAATCACATGATCTTGGCGGCCAACGGAATGCTCCATAACGTGAGATTATTCGCTCACCAAATGCCACTCAATGGCACCATCTTATTGAAACCACATGTCAACCAAGTCCAATTCTTCCATTTCGGAAAAAAAAAAGTCGGTAATCATTGCATGGTACCTTGCTCCATTGACTGTAACGTTGCGATTTTCATAATTTTTGAAAAAGTACGATCAAATAATGCCGCCGGCCCACAGAAAACGAATTTTGATAGTAAAATTCAATAATTTGCAAGCGCTGTACGTTTGTTAGTCTACTCATGATAAAATGGCAAACTTTATTTATCATTTTTGCAGTTAACACCTTTTACAAATCACGTGTGAGGTGTCAAAAAATTTACACTGAAAAAACAAATAGCAAAAAAATCATCCGGGGCATTTTGTTTTTTTTTTTTGCGCACCATTGGCTGCACTCAACTTTTCTGTGAAAAATCTTTTATCAATTTTGCAACAGTTTTTCTGGTGACGCATTTTTTACAACTGAAGATCTTGATCTTGATTTTAAATGAAATTTACTTTTCGTTATTTGCCGATATTTCATTTTCGCACTACTTTACTTTTCATGTTTTTACAAATCCGTATTATATGGATTAAAGTCCCTTAACAGCATCCATATCCTAATGGCTAGATAGAATTATCAAGAACTCCAAGAACTTTTCCGCTATACCATTTCCACTATATCATGTCTATGTTATGTCAATCGATTTTCAGGTATAGGAATATTTACAAAGAGGAAAATTTCAAAATGCGATATCTCAAAGAAAAAAAAATATATTTGAGCAAACTCAACGCTATTTGAAAGAAGAAGACTTGTACTTAAAGAAACCAACCTTTTATTTTGGTGAAATAAAAAATCCGCAAGGCTACAAAGCTTCAAAAATGGCAAAAAAAAACGGTGTTTTTTGCACTTTTAGGTTAGGGTATCTTGAAAACCAGATAGATAGAGCATTTCCGAGGCCAGATTTGGATTTAGCGCATCAAAAACCTTCGGAAATATATAGTGTGGTTTCTGAGTCTGAATGTTGGTTAAATTTTGTCGGCTTGTGTTGTAGTTGATTATAAGTTATTTTTTTAAGAATTCAAATTTTGGAATCCTTTTTTGTACTAAAGTGATTTCTTATGAAATTTTTTTTTTCTCTTGCGCTGTGTTTTACACTTAAACTTAATAAAATTTCATAATGTCATGCCAATCCTACTACAAAAATGTTTAATTTTCTTTTTCGAAAAAGCTGCTCAATACTTAAATATCTATTATCTTGAAAACTTAGGCACAGACTTCAAACTTTCATATAGTAAAAGTTTCTTAAACTATTTTTTATATTAAAGCCAAACTTTAGAAATTCATATAACCTATTAAATATTTTTAGATAAACTCAAATTTTGATTGCATTTTTATTATTTTTTGCAGGTCTCTAGAAACTTCACTTGCTCCAAGTAATTGCTCTAAAAGAAACCTGTTCCGGCAAGCATTCGGTAAGTTATTTTTTATCGATCAATTACTTCTTTAAAAATTAGGTCCTTTTGTTAGCCTTCAATTAAGAAATATGGACAAAAACTTTTTCAATAATTTAGGAAAGTTAATCGGGTTAAAAAACTGAACGGTTTACTGAACATCCGCGATTTGGGCTTTAGTCATCTTGTAACCCCTAGGTTAGTAGCTAAGTTTCGAATTTCGACAACCAGAAAATTAAATAACGAACACTTAACAAACTACACTTCTTATTACGTTATACAAAAAAAAAAATGTCTCAAGGCATCCTTAAAGTAGCACAGCTGAAATACAACTGAAATACGTAGCACCTTCAAAGATATGTTTGCCTCATTGGAATTTCATATATTTTTTATACATAAAGCAACAAAAAACATATGATCCTTCAAGCTAAGGATTACAGCGAGATCATGTGACGCAGCTGCCGCTATTAAAATTTACGAAAAAAAAAATCAATTTGAATAAATTTAAAAAAAAAACAGCCTTATATTCGTAAAATTAAAAGGAAACTAATTTGCATAGGCATAAAATATACCTGAGATCGAAGGGTTAAAGGATATTGTCAGTGATAATAGAGGGAAAAAATTAAAGGGTAAATAAAAGTGAAAGGATGCTACATAACAATTGGAGTTTGCTATTGAGGAAATTAAAAAAAAGCATGTGCAGTGTGCTCTCTAAAGACTTCGCAATGGAATTTAAAAAAATTTTTTTTTGATTATTATATTTGAATTTATTTTACTTTAAACCAAAACTATATACTTCCAGCAAATGCTCTATCCCTTGCTTAATCTTATCTTAACTTGCATTTACTAAGAATTTAATAAAAAGATTTAAGTTTTCGCCAAATTTTGTTTACCATAGCCAAACCTCAGCACTTTGCATAATTTGTTAGAAATTATGGCCGCAAAGTGCATGCATTTCACCAAAAAAGCAGAGATACTCTTTTGTTATCCTTGCATTTTTTATAAACATTAATTTTTCATAGTTCACTTCAATGAAGGAGAATGAACGTGTTTTTTCGAAATGCAGACAAAAAACACGATATTTGTCTATGCTGCGCAATCATGCTGCAAATGTTGCAACAGCATTTGTGCGCGACGTCGCATGTCCTGTAAATGCTGACAATCAAAACACAAAGAAAAAGAGTAAAGGTGTTGCTGCAGTCACATTTACTGAATTCGCTGCTTAAAATAAAGACATTTTGTGAATCCCAAGAGCCTTTTAAGCAACGAACGAAACACACAAAAATAATATTTACGTTAGAGATAGCAAGGATTTACCTAAGCTGTATATCCTTTAAAAGCATGCATAAAACATTTGTGGATACAACTTTAAAGTAAAGATTTTTAATGTAAAAGTGCTTAGATTTTGTGATAAAGAAAACAAAAAAGTTCACGAATTATTAACTAATGAATTATAAATAATAAATTTATAAAAACTTTTTCCAAAAAAACATATCTGCCACACAATCAAATTTATGCTCACATTTTATACACAATAACTGCGTATATCCTTTTTTTTAGCAATTTTCAAGAATATTATTAATTATTCCACAACAGGACAACAATTTTGTTGACATGTTAACCGTAAAAAAAAACAATCCTTGCCAGATTTTTCTCCGTCGTTTCCTCTTAAGGACATTCGCATAAATTACATTCAATATTTTTAAGTGTTAAAAGGTCTTTCTCAGCATAGACATAAATGCCATATGTTATGCTTGTTCTAGTTTTTGTATGCTATTTATTATTGTGTCCCCAAAAAAAAGGACCTTTGACCCATTCTGACCGCAAGCATTATCACACGCATTAGTCATTGTATTTATATGTTGGAAATAACATTTATGCCATGTTGAAACAAAACTTTTTTTTTTGTTTTTTTGGTAACAGTGTGAAAAGGGTCGTTTGGTGGTCATAAAGTCATTTATTATTTTTGAAACTGTTTCATGTGTGTATTCGTTTTCTTTGAAAAGCTTATGTTAGATGATTTTCAAGAATAAAAGATTTTTCAGCTAAAAAATATACAGACTTTAATTCTTTTTATTAAAGGAGGCTAATGACAAGTGAAAAAGCATAAAAAAATAAAATAAATGGCAAAGATGAAAACGACTACTAAAACAAACTGTGGCAGAATGTCGGCTCAAAAATATAAATAAAGAATGAACATTATATTTGACTTCATTACGAATTCGGATACAGATTTTATTTGCTAAATACTTTTGAATCAGAAGCAAACTGCAAAGTAACGTGGACAGGGCCGGGTTAAGACTATGTGCCGCCCGTACGCCCCATATTTAAAAAAAAATTATAAGATAAAAAACCAGAACTTTTTTGATTTCCATACAAAAAAATTTTTATGAGCAAAAAAAAAGGCCCTCGGTTCAAAACACATAAAACATAAAAATAATTTTGATCAACCCATCATACGCCATGGCGTCGGTGGCGTATGCGGTAACACGGCCCTGAACGTGGACTAAGTTTAGTGTAAAAGTTAGGAGGAAAGGCTTGATTTTAGAAAAAAACTTCCATACAAATGTTAAATTAATGTTTTATAAACATAAATTTTGGCAGGCTTATGTTTTTTATGGGTCAAATTTTCAAGTACAAATCGAAGTCAGCTGTGGTTTTTGAAATCAAAAAACCTATATTTTTTATTGCAGATTTGTATTCTATGGGAAAAAATAAATATGTTTTATTCAGGTTGTTTTTTCCCTATTACTTTTAGTTTTTGCGTTATTGATAAAAACAGTTTTGGTCAAAGTTTCACCTTTCATGAATTTTCTCATCAACTATCAATATTCAGAAAAAATCGTACTCTGTAAAAAGTTTCTAAAATTAAAAAAAAATGTCACAGTGAAATGAAGAAAAAATATTTATCTAAATACGTATTTTGACTAATTTTAATAACTTTTTTCTCATTGCGATTTTTCTTGAAAATTGATAGTGTAGAAAAAAATTGCTAGAGGTGAAATTTTGACCAAAACTGTTTTGATTTAACTACACTGCCTTCAGAAGCGTAAAGGGCGTGTTCAAAAAAATTAATATAGAGATAATTGATGTTTTGTTCTGCAATATTGAGATAGCGAAAATTCTCGTCGGAGATTTTTTTTATATGTTCCAACTAAGATACTGTCAATTGGGGTAGTTCATTAGATGCGTAATTTCATGACATACAAATCAGGAATATGAATTTTTTTGAAAAACTCCCTTTTCGCTTCTGAAAACAGTACAGTAAGCTGAAATTTTGTACAGTTTTCGCTTATGGTATTCTGATTAAAAGTTTCTACGGTTAAAAAATTTTCAAGATTTTGACCACAGGAGATCCACAAAACCCAACTTAAATATACCAGTTATTCAGCTTTTGATACAATATATCTTTTAAACTATTATAATTCAGACTTCTAATACTATAGACTTTTGATCAGGATGGTTATCAGCTACATTAGGGGATGTCCATAAATTACGTGAGTCAAAATAAAGCGGAGGGGGTCTTGAAAAATCTCACCAAGTCACACCAAGAGGGAGGCGGAGTCAACAAAAATCTCACGTCAACTTGTTAATGCAGAAACTATACATTATATAGCAGATTACATTTAAAAATTTTAAAGCAAGTCTCACGGAAGGGAGGGGGCTTCCGTCAGAGCTCACCAAATCTCACCAAAGAGGAACTTTCAAAAAAACACCTCACGTAATTAATGAACGACCCCTTATACTTTAATTTCAATTAATTTACCTAAAACGTAATTTTTCGTAACAAAAAATCTTTCATCAATCCAGCGATGGGCAAAACATGAAAAATGAGCCAATTGTTGCTCTTTACAACAAACACGTAATTTTTCTTAAGAAATATAACCAAAACAAGAAACACATGCTCTCACCACTGCTACGCACATTTTTACTGTTATATTTTTTCATACGGGATTTGAATTATTGTTATTGTTGTATCGTTTAGAAAAAAAAAACAAAAAAACGAAAAAGAGCGATCAAGCGAACAACAATGCGCACATTGAGGGTAGCTTCTCTCATTTCGTTTGATCAGTGTATTTTTATTTCTACACTCATTTTGTTCTTGTTTGATTCTTGGAATTGGATTTTGGTTTATTGCTGAATTTTTTCTTGCTATCTAGGTTGAATTTATGGTGAGGTTGGTTTCTGTTCTTGTAGTTTTTATTTTTGTTGCTTTTGTTGTAAATGGCGCTTGCTTCCAAAATTATTCTCTACTATGCTTCAAATGTTGTTTATATTGTTCTGACCCAAAACCTAAACAGTCACAAGTTTTAATTATGGACAGTTTAAGAAATATGGAGGATCAAAAATTTAATATTTGCAGATTTTATATGCGTTTAATGTTCTTCAATAAACAACATCTTGAATTCTGAACGGAACATGTAGCTAGAGACTGTTGCTCAGTATGTCATTAACTACATTTGTTCAAAAACATTAGAGTAACTTCGGATATTGTGATGTGATCGGGCAATGTAATATGCCATCATATTTTCTTAAATAAACAACTCTCCACAAAAACTTTTTTGTCAACATATCAGTAACGGAAAAAGATATGTGCTGCAAAGTTTTGTGCGTTCTCTTTCAATGTTTTTGGACTCAGTGAGGTGAAATTGATTTCGCCACAAGTTGAGATTTTATTTGTGTGCATTTCATGTGTGAATTAAGCCCAAAATAAAGAAAGTATTATAGCCGAAGTACTAAAATTTGTTAGTGGGTGGACAAACTTTGTCATAAATAATGTGATTTTTTTATTTGCTGAAGTGTGTTTTAATAAAATAACCTGAGTTTATTGAAACTGAAATTTAGCTTATGTGATATAGTCCGATTTGCTCCACCCAGCAAGGACATTACCTGTGCTTTTTGCAACGAATCCCTCCAGAGGGATAAAACGATTCAGACCTTAGTTCAATGCCTGCAAAGCGGTTTACGCTATAGAGCTCCGAAGTCGTACAATGATGCACAATGCATCAACAAACCATAATACATATAGAAGTAGAAGCTATGCTATAAAAGTTACGTGTAATTTAAAATACAAAAATGCCTATATCACAATATCCCAAGTTACTCCAACTGCCTTTTGTTAATCCCAAATTTCAAACAAAATGCACAAGGTTTTTTTTTTGTTCGTAATCCTCTCTCACTTAGTTTCAACATCTCCAATCACTTAATGTCTTTATCATCAGATCTCTTAATACCTATCTTATCATCATAAGAGCTTAAGCCTTTTCTGGTTTTCTTTCAATTTCCCCGTAGTTACTAATTTTGATAAGATTTCCTTAGGAAATATATATATATATATATATATATATGTATATCTTTCTAGACTTTCAACATCTTTCGACTCTAAAGAGTTTCTTTTGATTCTTTCGGTCTTTTTCGACATTTTCAATACTGTTCGATCTCTCCAATATTTTTCAACTTAAAATTTTTAAAAATTCCAAACTTTTCTATACTAACATAAGGGGACGTCCATAAATTACGTGAGTCCGGGTGTCCGGGAAAAGAGGAGAAGAGGGAGTGAAGAGGTCAATAAAAATATGACGTCAACTTTGTAATGCAGAGACTATACATTATTATAGCATATTACATATAAAAAGTATAAGGTAAATCTCACGAAAGGGAGGGTGTCTCGTCAGAACTCACCAAATCTGATCATGGGGAGGAGGGGGGTGCGAATTTTCAAAAAAAACAGCACCTCATGTAATTAATGGACGGCACCTAACGAAACCTCATTCAATTCATGCATCACGCCGCAATAGCTTGCACCCACTTACATACATACATACGATTAAAACGTCGCATCCTGCTGGTGCGCATCAGTACCTCCAACCATGCATTTATATAATGCCATCCAACCAACTGAGCGACAGACATGCATTCATTGCACCATTTAAAATTGCACTTCCGTCCTGTAGCTGTTGTGCTGTGTTCATCACAACTTTTGTTGTTGTTGTTGTTGTTGTTGTTGTTGTTGTTGTTGTTGTTGTTGCTGTTGTTGCTGTTATTGCTGCTGCTGGTTGATGTCATTGCCAACATGACATTTTCACACTTTGGCACTTTGAAGATGTTGTTACAACAAAAGCAAAGCAATTTTTATTTTTTTTTTGTATAAAGCCAACAAGGATATGCTGCTAAGCATTGACTAGGGATGTGTGGGATGCCGAAGAGAGATAAAGTAGATTGAAGTGAGAAATTGGTTTAAGTGTTTGCTAAATTGGCAGCAAAATGACATTTTCAATTTATTTTTTTTTATTTTTATGCTTCAATGTATTTTTTTGCAACAGCGTAGTGTGTGTTTAAGGATCAAAGGATAACTGTGAGTGTATGCAAACAGCAACAAGTGACATTTTAGAGCTTATGGCATTTTTTGGCTGCCTCCCTCCGCTTTCGCAAACTGGTCAAAATCAATGGATGTTTATTTAAGGATAATCATTACTGATAGTTTGTTTATCCAACAGGATGCAACTTAATTCAATGCAAGCGCAAAAGTTGGATATAAAACTTTGTGTATTTTTTTCTAACTGAATTTTATTGGTTTGATTTTGAGCCATGCAATGTTTAACAAGGACATCGCGTGTCCTTAGCAATTTGACTATATTATCAGTGGGTGTTTTTAAATAAAGCATCATACGACATGCAAGCATATTTGCTTTTTGCACCAATAAGGACACCATACCTAATGCTTTATAGTCGTTAAGTTAAGTTGATTCTCTTTGTTTGTGGCTTTTCCAAGTAATCTGAAATTAAAATCATTTCGCTGTCTTTGAATTTTATTGGTAAAGAGACATATGATACTAAGATTCTATATTATATATTTTTAATGAAAAAAAACAAAACTAACTTTATTAGTAAGTGACAGTAATGAGACGAAAGTTTGAGTAAATCGATCTGAGAAAAATGTCACAGCGACATGCACAATTGACGAAAGAAATTTGTGATTGATTGTCAAGTTTTGGAAAAAAAAATCTTCTCTCGAAACCTTGTTCTAATACTTTTTAGAAGTTATATACAAAATGTGCCCAAATTACGTTGATTTCAATTTATTCACTTCCTTGTGGTTAAGCAATCAACCCTAGAAAAGACATTCAGCATTTGTATCCCACACATGTAAGCAAAAACATTAATGATAATGACAAACAATCAGGAATCAAAAGGAAAAACTCAATTAACATTAGGCAGCTGGTTTTAAATTCAAAGGTAAATAGCGTATTTAGCGCTAGACAGATATCATTATAACAACAAGCATTGAATTGTCTGATTCTAAAAATATCCTTTTACTTTTTTTTTGTGCACAATAGGGTTAAATACAAACGCTATAAGAATGAAAAAAAAAAAACACACCCTCGTATAAGGACATTTTTTATGACCATTGATTTTAATCAATGAGCCAAAAAATTTTTATTTACATTTTATGTCCACATTATAATTTCGATTTTAATGAATTGAAATGGGCGTGGCAGCTAGAAAAAATATACATATTCTTCACCATCATCACCTTCGAAATAGTACTAGTTATGTCAGTCTGTCAGTAAAAATCACGATAACGCTACAAAAAACGAAATAATTTGATAAAATGTACTGAAGAAAAGTGACCCTCATACAAAGTACTGTCAAGCGTACTATGTATGTGAAAGTTTTAGGCCTTTCCCAACACACAGATTAAGCCAAATTAGTGCAGTTTTAGACTTGGTAAGTCCTCCATTGATCATATCTTCGCACAACGTCCAGTCCTGGAAAACACCCACGAAAACAGATTACCATTCTCTTTACGAGATCATAAAACTGCTTTCGAAAGCCCCTTAACACCACCATATCTGAGTTCGATATACTTGCGAAGATCGTGCGGTTTTACAGAATGACGTTAAACAACATATCCAGCTCCGTCAGGGTAGAAAAGGACCTTTTTGAACCCTTTAATACAATACGATTGTACAGACAATCCACTATCCTGTAACCTCTTCAACTTTGTGATGTTTCTCCTTGCATATACCGATGACCATGTAAACGATATGAGCTGCTTTTTTCTGCTATCGAAAAGGAGTCAGCAAAAGTAAGTTTAACAGTGATCGATGGCAAAACGAAGTATATGTTGTTCATAAACAGTGAGCCGCTGCGTTTTGGATCCCACGTTACTGCGCGGGCAACTATACTTTTAAAGTTGTCAGCCTGGAAATAAAGCGTAGACTCACTCTTGCTAACAGCAGGTGTAACTACGGTCACTGTAGCCAAATGAGCAGTAGAAACCTCTTCCGCTTATCTTACCCCCGCTACCCTATGGCGCGGAAGCTGGGTAGTGTTGCAGACCGATGCAGCCGACTTTGGGGTGTTTGAAATAAAAATTCTGCCTTGTTTGAATGAACTACAAGCTCTACGCGGGCATTAACCCCTATGCACGTGAGTAGATCCGGCCAGATCTATTCACTAGTTTCAGGTCGTTTTTCTCATTGAAAAATATGAAATATATGCTTTAGGATAGCCTTGACTGATTAATTCTTAAGGAATATGTGGGAAAATGTTGTTTAATTTCCTTTTGGTTCTTAAATTATATCAATTTTACTGCTTACTTACTACCGGTTCGTTCATATCATGGGTCGTAGTGGACCTATGAACATATATAAGCTGTAATGCTATTAAATAGTAATAGTAAAAAGCAAAAAACTAAAAACATTTTTTAAAATAGTTCTTATGGAATAGTCGAAACACTTCCGTTGAAAAAGTTTTTTTTTTTAGCAAGCTTTAATTTTCCGACACCAGAGTGGTACATTAAGATGGTAAGAACTGAGATTTGGTGGGTAATTATTAGAACGGGAACCTTGATGTCAATGATAATTAAAGAAAAAAATTGGTCTACTTGAGACAAAAACATTGATATATCATACTTTAAGATTGGACTGTAAATGCCGATGATAGAAACTAATTCAGATTCAGATTCGATAGAGTACGGTGAATTTTTTTTTTGCTTGTAAGGTGGTACGGTCTAATGTACAGAATTGCAACTATAGTTATTATATTTAAATGAAAACATTTTTGGGGCCCCTACCTGACATTGGCCCCAGGGCCTCAGATTTCTATATGAGGCCCTGGTAATACCTACATACAAATAACACCAAATTTTGGCCTTATGTGATAGTGTTACGGACATCTTTTTCTTAAGGAATCGTTAACCACACTTGGAAGCATATATACATTTTGAAACTGAACCTTCTTTTTCTATAGAGACAAATATCTTAGAGAATTAATTCTTTAACAATATTTATCAAAAATTGTAGCCCAAAAATGATTTAACCTATGTGAAAATGATTAATGGTCAATCACCGAAAAGTCAAACACGCATAAAAAACTTCACACATTCAGCGTCCGGGGCAAAATTGGCGATTTGCCACCCCTGCCTACGAAATTCACCTTTAAAAATTTCTGTTCAATAGAAAAAGCTTATAACTTATCGCCTTCAAAAAACTCTAGCAAAACATGTTGTTTTTTTTTCACATTACGAAAATCCAAGGACCCCTAATTCTACGAACGTAGTTTACTCTGGAAAAATCTCATAATGTAGCTTGAAAGAAGGTTTTGTGTCAACTAATTTTGACCTGCAGTGCCTGGAAGTACAACGCACTAAGGAACTTTTTTAATACTCGTAATATCATATATGACTGTCCCAAAAAAAGCAAGTTAAGGTGTTATCTTCGGCCAGGCCGAAACTCACATACCCTACACTGCGTTGAAAGCACCTTTTAAGTAAATGTTAAAAAAGCGTTGAAGAGGTTGAATAAGTCAAAAAAAAAGGTGAAATGTTAGAAAGGTTGACAGAGGTTGAAAAATGTTGAAAAAGTCGAAAATATATGTAAAATGTTGAAAAAAGTTGAGAGAGGTTGAAAAACTCTAAAAAAGTTGAAACAACTTGAAACAATTCAAAATGGATGAAAAAGTTGAAAAAATAACGAAACTAATGAAGAAAGTTGAAAAAGTCGAACAAATACATATAGGATATATTGGAAAAAGTTACAGGGTTGAAAAAGTCGAAAGAATAAGGAAAATGTTGAAAAATCGAATAGAAATGAAAAATTAGAAATATGCCACGCCCACTTGTCCAATTCTGCCCACTTTTGGTTCAATAAACTATATTCGTGATCGACATCCTCATATTAAATTTCAGCACAATAGCTTGTATAGTTTACGATATGTGCCGCAGTTAAATTTAAAATTTAGGGCGGTAACACACCCACTGGTACAATCCAACCCGGTTTTGATCCAGAAATAGCTTTCCATAAGCAAACCTCTTACGCCAAATTTTAGTATGAATGCTCACATATTTCGATAAATATGCCACTTACCGTATTTTACTTGTATGGGAGGTGCCACGCCCTCTGGTGCTATTTCAGCCAATTTTGATTCAGATATACTCTATAGCAACTGAACCACTTACATTAAATATCATAGCAATTGCTGCAATAGTTCACTTAAAACAGCGCTTACAAATTTATGTTTACATGAGAGGTGCCACGCCCACTGATGCAATCCTGTCAAAATTCATTTATTTTTTAAGCTTATAGTAGCTGACATCTATGTACCAAATTTTATGAAGATTACTCTCATAGCACACTATCTAAAACAATAAACGTGTTTTGCTTATATGGGAGGTGCCACGCCCGCAGGTACTATTGAACCAAATTTTTGTTATAAGAGACCTTATAGGAAGTATATCTACCTCATTAAATTTCATAACGATTACGTTGTTAGTTCTCTTTATATAATGTTTATAAATATTGTGGGCGGTGCCACGCCCTTCAACGAGATTTTTCAGTAAAGTGGCTGAGCTTGTATCATCTCCAAAATGTTTATGGAAATCGTTTGTGCCAATTCTGAGATATACGGAATCAAAATTTTTAACAGTTGGAAGTGCCACGCCCATTTTCTCGATTCCGTCCACTTTTATCTCAACTCAAGATATATTTGATATGTATCCGTTTACCAAATTTCATTGCAATATCTTCAACGGCTTACAAGATATGGTAGCTTAAATGATAAAATTTAGGGCTGTGCCACGCCCCTGTACGACCTTTTGGAAACTTGAGACCCAGCCTAATCCTAATTTGTTTCACATGTGCACCAAATCACCAAGTTTCATTAAAATCGGTGCAACTTTTTTCAAAATTGGCCTGGGTAAATTTACATAGAATATGGGCGGTAGGCGTGTCCGTCAACCGATTTCGCCCATTTTCAATAGCAAGATGCCTGCAAGAAGATTTGACCTGTGTGTGAAAGTTTCATTCAATTAGCTTTCTTGGTTTTCCCGTAAACCTGATTTCAACGGACAGACAGACAGACAGACGGACATCGCTAAATCGACTCAGGTGGTGACGCTGATCAAGAATACTATATATCGTTACCTTAATATAGAAAGGCCCTAACTAACATTTTTTTCAAAATCGAGATTTTTATAGATTTCGGTAGGTCACTCACTAATACACCATTGACAAAAAAATGTGTGAGCTACGATTGAAAATAAATCAATTACAAGCAAATAAAAATAAACCATTACTCACTTTAACTCACAAAAACTAAAACTTTTATTAATTTTTTTCGTTCTCCTGTAAAATAATAAAAATGTAAGATATGGCCTTTCTATATTAAGGTAACGATATATACTTTTCCATACCTGCCACGCCCCCTTCTAGGTGTTACAAACGGAGAGAAAAAGTGAATATATCCTCGGTGTAGGGTATAAAAACACTGAGCAAAAACTTTCACATGCGTTTTTTTATAAACCCACAAAATATTTGTGTAAGAATTCGATAAGTTTAGTGAAATTCAATTTCAGTTCTTACTTTTAGTTCCAAGTGTCAAATGAATTTCGTACCACTTTCTTGGTTCATTCATATGTACTCCTTCCAGAATAAATGCAACCGCAAGTGATGATAGATTAAAGTTACGTGTCTAAAAAGGCATTTAAAAATCACAACAACAACAACAACAACTGCTAAAAAACACTACTGCATCCCGGTGTTTGCCTTTGTCTGTCTGTCTGTTTGTCTCGTCGAATGAAGCTCATTAATCCTCAATACATGAAAACAGACAACAATACGAAACAACAGGAATAAATCCAAACTGAAATTGTTGCGAGACACCACAGTCCTTTTGAAATTGCAAAAGTTTGTTGTTTCTTTTTTTCTTCGTTTTTTTTTTTTGCTACACGTCACGCCTTCTACGTTTCCTCTTCCTGTGATAAATTACGTTTGCATTGCGTTTTTCTCGTCGTCGTCGTAGTGTTAAAATGTAACGTTATGAATTTGCATATAGAAAACGTTGAACTTTTACGTAGAGTGCCAAAGTGTCATGTGCGTACTCTTAGCGATTTTCTTTTATTTATCTTAAATTTTGACTGATGAATTGTTTTATTCGAATTTTATATCACTGTGATTTTTTTTTTCATCACTGTGACAAAGACAAGTAGTGTGAATAAGCACAAATATTAGAGACACTCTGGTATGAATATTTGTGCGGTTTATTTATTTACCGAACATTCAATCATAACCTTTTTTTCATCACGTTTTCTGAAGTCCTCATACCTGTCTATTTTTTATTTAAAATAGTTGTTTGTCTACATTTTGGCGTAAATTAATGTAAATATAAATAAAATTAAGACAACATACATTTATTTTCTGAAATCATTTTGGTGAATATGTCACGTTCCTCAGAAAACATTTCTTGTTTAAATATGCGGCTGGTTTTGGTAATGATGTAACTTGAAAAAAATTTTCGAAAGATTGAGCAAATTAATTGGCAGAAACTTTGAGGTGTGAACATCTTTACTGGCGGATGTGAGAGAAAATCTGCTTTGGAGTTAATTGGCAAAAAAGTATTGAAAATGCTCATGGAACGCTAAAGAAACATTTTAGTATTTCATTGACTTTTTCAATAATTACACAGGCCGACAAAATTTAACCAACATTCAGACCCAGAAACCAGACTATATATTTCCGAAGGTTTTTGATGCGCTGATTCCGAATCTGGTCGCAGAATTGCTTCATCACGTCAGGTTTTCGAGATATCCTAACCTAAAAGTGCAAAAAACATTGTTTTTGTCCATTTTTGAGGTTATGTAGCACCGTGAATTTTCTTTTTTTCAAAAAACTATATGTGTGATCTTAAAGAGCTGTTCTTTTTCTTTCCAATGTCGTTGAGTTTTCTGAAATATCTTTCTTTATCGTCCAGTTATCGCATTTTGAAATTTTGAAATTTTTTGACACACAAATGTTCCTAATGAGCTTGCAGGTACAGGCAAAATCACAAATATGAAAATTTCAAAATGCGATAGATCGGCAAAAAAGAAAGATATTTGAGAAAACTCAACGACATTGGAAAGAAGAAGAACAGTTCTTTAAGATCACACATATAGTTTTTTGAAAAAAAGAAAATTCACGGTGCTACATAACCTCAAAAATGGGCAAAAACAATGTTTTTTGCACTTTTAGGTTAGGATATCTCGAAAACCTGACGTGATGGAGCAATTCTGCGACCAGATTCGGAATCAGCGCATCGAAAACCTACGGAAATATATAGTCCGGTTTCTGGGTATAATTTTTGTCGGCCTGTGTTATTCGTCGGAAAATGTTCGCATTCCAGTAATAGAAAGCTTTTTGCTGCCCTAAAATTCGGAAAGTACTTTTCAGAGCAAGTATGAACTTACTCGTAAAAATGTCGAAACTTTTTACAAATATCAACATATGCGCAATTGCACCTTTTTGGTTACTTTAAATTTTAAAAAATAATTAAAAATGATTAATAGCCCCATTTACCGTGTTTATCCGGCAATCATCTTTGAAGTGCTTCTCCATAACATATCGTTATCAAGATTATTAAATTTGACACTTTTAAAGTGCTTGAAATATCATATGCATATTTTTTGATTAATACTTTCAAGATAAGTTTCATTTCCAAATCATCATCATGATCATGGTATCATAAGTCTGCTTAAAAATTTGTGCATATCATGCACATATTTCATATCCAAACATATTCAACATATAAATCCATTTCATAAACGTCAACAGCTAACCATTAATCTCTTGTTCACACTCTCACCTACCTTTTTTTTCTTCAGTTACCAATAACACTAACAACAATTTGCTACTTGTTGCTACAATTACCGCCGACATTCAAACGGATTGTGTGCAACACCTTTTTATTTTCATTATATGCTGGTTGATGGCATACAAATACAAAAAAGCTTAACCCGTTTTTTTAAAGTGAGCTTTTGAGAATAATTTGCAGCCATGCTAAAACCCCGATTTAATGATTTCAATGCAGGCAAGCCAAAATATTGCTTTGTTATATAGCATCCCACTATCTTAGTTCTTGAACTTTCAATGACCAAAATTAACGAATTGATCTAGTCAGATTGAGAAATTTAGGTTTAAAGCTAAATCAAAACATTTTCTTATAATAAAATATCAAATGCACTTAGCACGGCTGTTCCTAAAAAGTACGATTTTTAGATGTGGCTTAGGTTAATATCAAATACAGGGACTTAAAATGTATTCTAACTTCAGTTTCCGACCGTTCTCCCTTAACCCTTAGCGGCACCACTTCAATTTTGTAACGATCCGGCACATTTGGGTCTTTCACGACCTCACGTTGCAAAAAAATTTATAAAAAAGTGAATTTTCAATTCCAGGCTTCAGAGCTGTGAATTTCAATGATTATTAGAGACATTTTTTAAAAAATGTTTGTGCTATATGAGGCTAAACTTGAGTACTTATTAGTTCGAAAAATGATTTCAACATTTTCTTGGAGACGTTCACGACCCCATGGTGCCGCTAAGGGTTAAAACACCCAAATCTATATCCATATATAAATAGACAGTTATTGTTCCATTCCTCATAATCGCTTGATCTTTCTTCTGTTTGAAAAGTTGTGAAGAAGCGCAGTGCAGAGTGTAATTTTTTTCTAACAGTAGGCGATGCCACGCCTCTAAATGCAAAATATCTCTCCACGACTAAATTAACAGTCCAATTTTGAAATTCGGTATGGAGATAGATTTAGCTCTGAAGAAGGATATTAAAAATGTTCTTATCTTTTAGTGGGCGTGTCTTCGCCCTTAATGGAAAAAATTGCTCACACGGCTGAGCTGCCATACCGATTTTGATAATATTTAGTATACAGTCACATTACGTTCAAAGGAAAGATATTTAATTTTAGTGGGCAGTGCCACGCACACTGAATGAAAATACGTTTTCACTGCCAAACTAATGGATCGACTTTGATGAAATTTAATACGGAGCTGGATTGAACCCTAAAAAAATATGTTTGGTTTTTAAAGGCCGGTGACACGTTTCTAAACAAAAAATATTTTTCACAGCTAAACTAACATACTGATTTTCATGAAATTCGGTATGGAAATAGCTTGAACGCTGAGGAAAGTTACTTACCTTAAGAGTGGGTAGTTCCACGCTCCTAACAAGAAATTATGTTTTACAGCTAAACGAATGGACCGATTTTGGTGAAATTTGGTATGGAGATATATTAAACTCTAATAAAGGGATAGAGACAGGGACAGGGTAATATAATATCGTGACATTTTTTTTGGAAAGATGACAATATACAGTTCTTTGTTTACCCTTTCGACCCAGCTGGTACACCATATGTACCAATGAAAGTACTAAAAATTAAAATACAAAATTATGACAAAAGACTTTCAAAACGTATAAGCAACCAATTCCATACAAAGATTTAATTGTAACATTACCAGGGGAAAGCCGGGTCGAAAGGGTTAAGTCAGTTTTTCAATACCGGAATATATTTTTGTATCTTACTATAATGGTTGAATTTTAACCAGTGGGTGACAGCAAAATAACCTGCACCATTAAATTCCCGTGGTAATTTACATAAATAATTTTTAGTTAATTCGATTTCATGATAAAACGATAAGGTAATTGAAAATAAGCGCCTCAGTCATGTGAGCGCCCTTTGGAATCTTTGCAAGCAGTCTTTAACTTTGTTGACTTTTTTGGCACATCTCCGGTCGTATTTTGAACTTATTTCGATGGATTTTGACTTTTGGATGCTCTAACTTTGTTGAGATGATTTGATCGTCACTTCACAAGAAAAACATCTATCGGTACTAATATTGTGAACTTTAATGCAGAATTATCAACAATTTTGTCGTCCTGCTGGAACCATATTTCCCTCACATCTATATCTTTTGTGCTAAGGCACCATTAATTGTTAAAAACCAAACCTGATCGTTTTCGAAAAAGTAAGGCCCAATAACCACAATGCGCACCAAATAGTCACTTTTTGGGCATATAATGACAACACCTGAATCTCAAGAGGACTTATCCTGAGAGCTGGAAATGTGCCTCATCAGAATGGAAGATTTCCTTCGAAAATTTAGTTTCAACTTTCTGCTGTTATCAGGTTCTTTTGACTTCCTTTCTCATTTGGCTTGTGAAAACAACCCGTTTTGCAGTTGACTTGTTAACTTTAACAGCTGTTTCCTCAAAAACTTGTTTTCGGGCATTAGGTCCCTTTTCGTACACCAAGGCAAATTGCAGAACGTAGTATTGCTATGCAGCTATATTGATCTCTGCCAATTTCCGTGCATTGTCTCACTTTCTTTGGAATGGACCTCTTCTGTGACGAACCATACTGTTTCCAGAAATGAGTAATGAACCGCACTCCCTTCAAAAGTAAATATACTCGCGCATTGATTTTCGTGCTGTAGCCACAATCCATTTATTGTATCGTGTTGTTAATTGAGCGACAGCGTCTAAGCAAGGGTTAATCCACAAGATCAAAGTTGCAATCCATATCTCGCATCTTTTTGCAGTGCAAAGTGGCAAAGTGAAAAGATGCAAAAATCTTTTATTTGCAAATCGTTTTAGATGCATTGCTTTGATTTCATGCGAATCCTTTTGAAGCGCGTACACTTTGGCGGACCTTAGGGATGGATACTCGATTACACCAGTAGCCATAAAATTCACACATACACAAGTAGTGAACATGAAAAGCTGCTTTAAGTTACACGTTTTCAATAAAGTAACATAAGCTGTGGTAGCGTGTATCTGTTGAATCTGATAAATGATATGAAATGTCCTGCTGCTACTGGGTGGTCATTTATTATTATGTTCAACTGTTGTGTTATATGCAGCATAGTTTGAAGAAGTGTGTGCTTTTCGGCAGAACATCAAGAGGTGTTATATTTCTGATTTTTCTTATGCTTTAATGGCAATCTTCTATCATGTACTTATAATTTTTTTAAGAAAATTATGGAAAAATCACACAATAGCATTACAGTAAACGTCAATTAAGCTGAAAATTGTGCTCACGTTTTTACATTGATACCCGAAAATGTCACTTTTCTACTCGAGCAGCTAAATTCCAACCCACCCTCAAGCAATCAACTCATACTACTCCTTACTAAATTGCGGAAATTTGCAAATTGCCAAGCTTGCTTCATTGCTTCCTTCCCTTCCCTCGGCAAAATGCTTGTAATGCTGTAGTATAAATAACGCTTTGATACCAATACACTTGAAAATTTCACACCCATCAATCAATGAAAAACATGCGTCATTGACATTTATGCGTAAATAACAAAAACTGTCATTCATTTGCAAAAAAAAAAAAAAGAAATCCTTAAAAAATATAAAGAAAGGAAAGCAGATCGCTTAAATATATTTAAATTTATTTAAAACACGCAAGTGAACACCCATAATAACAACAATAATACACAATAAAATACAATCAAAAACACCCGCCAGCCAGCCAGCTCAATCATATCTTCATAGTTACCTTAGCCAGCACTTATCCCACCCTTCGGCACACAATTCGCACAAATTTGCTGTAAACCTAACCTAATAACCTAAAATACGTTTTCAACATACCCCAATTCGAGGATATCCGTCACATCCCATTCCAATGCTGCGAAACCACATTGCCAAAATTAAATTCGCACAACTGAATTTTCATGCTATCACCACAATACGCAAAAATTTCCCAAACGACTATAGATTACTTTCACCCTCCTTAGTCACGTGACAATTGAAAACATTTCTATGAGGAAAACAAAAAACGAAAAATTTATCTGTAAAAATAGGCCAACGCATTGCACGCAATGAATTGAAGAAGTCAAGAGGAAAATTGACAAAACTTAGTTATATTATTTATCTAGCAGGTAAGATATGCAATGGTGGACAGTAAAATGGGAACAAGTAAACAATATGAAATTGGTGCTTAATAATTTAAGGTTTTGCATAGAAGTAAGCTCAGATATTTAAATCGCACGGGAATGCAGCATTGAACAGCATTGCAAACGTTGTTGCAGGGCTCAAATTTTATTTTTGCCAGGTGCTCATTTTTGGAAAAAAAATTATTACAAAAATCGAAAAAAAAGTCGGAACAAATAGTTGGACGACAAAAAAGTTGTGCGACAAAAAAAAGTTGGATGGAAAAATGTTGGTTGGCAAAAATTTTGACGACAAATATTTTGGGCGATAAGAGGTTTGACGACTAATATTTTGGGTGACAAAAAAGTTGGATTATGAAAACGTTGGATGACAAAACAAAATTCAGGCGAAAAAAAAGTTCGATGGAAAACCAATGCAGACGAAAATAAAGTTGAACGACAAAAATTTGATGACAAAAAATTGGTGAACAAGAAAGAGTGACAAAAAAGTTAGGCGACAAGAAGTCAGATGACAAAAAAAAAGTTGGATGACAAGAGATTATTGCAACCGTCACAGAGAAAAGTTTAAACAAATAGTTGAACGACAGAAATGTTGTACGTCAAAATGTGTGGACAAAAAAAAAGTTTGATGAAAAAAAGTTGGATGGAAAAATGTTGGTTGGCAAAAATTTTGAGCGATAAGAGGTTTGACGACAAATATTTTGGGCGACAAAAAAATTGGATGATGAAAACGTTAGATGACAAAACAAAATTCAGGCGAAAAAAAGGTTGGATGGAAAACTATTGCGGACGAAAACAAAATTGAAAGGCAAAAATGTTGAACGACAAAAATTTGATGAAAAAAAATTGGTGAACAAGAATGTTGAGTCACAAAAAAGTTAGGCGACAAGAATTCGATGACAAAAAAAAGTTGAGTGGCAAGAAATTATCGCAACCATTACAGAGAAGAGCTTTAAAACATAGTTGAACGACAAAAACGTTGTACAACAAAATGTGTGGACAAAAAAAGTTGGATGAAAAAATGTTAGATGGCAGAAATTATGGTCGACAAGAAAGTTGGATGATGAAAACGTTAGATGACAAAACAAAATTCTGGCGAAAAAAAAAGTTGGATGGCAAACAAATACGGACGAAAACAAAGTTGAATGGTAAAAATGTTGAACGACAAAAATGTTGAACGACAAAAAATTGGTGAACAAGAAAGTTAAGTGACAAAAAAATTAGGCGACAAGAATTCGATGACAAAAAAAAGTTGGATGACCAGAAATCATTGCAACCATCACAGAGAAAAGCTTAAACAATTAGTTGAACGACAAAAACGTTGTACGACAAAAAGTGTGAACAAAAAGTGTGGACAAAAAAAAGTTGGATGAAAAAAAGTTGGATGGAAAAATGTTGGATGGCAGAAATGTTGTACGATAAATGTTGAACGACAAAAATATTGGGCGACAAGCAAGTTGGATGATGAAAACGTTGAATTACAAAACAATATTCAGGCGAAAAAAAAGTTCGATGGAAAACCAATGCAGACGAAAATAAAGTTAAACGGCAAAAATGTTGATCGACAAAAATTTGACGACAAAAAATTGGTGAACAAGAAATTTGAGTGGCGACAAGTAGGCTGAGAGCCGGCTGTAGAAAAGTCGAGTGTATAAGATTACAGGATGAGATGTATGCCAAATGATAGAGCTCAATGAGCCTAAATAGAATATCTAGGGTTGCCTTGCCATAAAATTGGCTAAAATTCGGGCATTTTCGGCCATCGGGACAGGCTTTGGCAAGGCAACCCTAGATATTCTATTTAGGCTCGTCGAGCTCTATCATTTGGCATGCATCCCATCCTGTAATCTTATACACTCGACTTTTTCTACAGCCGGCTCTTGGACTAAGAAGAAGTCGGATGACAAAAGAGTTGGGTGACTAGAATGTTGGATGGCAAAAAATTTCGACAACATTACATTATAATTTTTAGATGTAATCTGCTATAATAATGTATACTCTCTGCATTAAAAAGTTGACGTGAGTTGACACCTCCCCCTTGGTGAGATTTTGCCGGACCCCCTCCCCCCTATTTTGATTCACTTACTTTATGGACGACCCCTATAGCTATTAAAGTAATTACCTATTTAAATTTACATGGTCCAAGGTATAAATGTTAGAAAAAACTTAACTTGCAAATTGCGATAATAACTCCACGTACGAAGTCGCGGATATGAGAAGATATTATCGTATTTTCTATGATGAAATTGCCCAAAATTTGATATGCTCAATGATAAATTCGACTAAGTTTTCAGTAAAAGAGATATGATCCTGATTATTAATTTGTTGACCCAATTTTTTAAACAATTTTTCAACCGGTAATACCATGAGCAATTTTTTCAACACCTTCCGCAATATCGCATTTTACAAACTGAAGCAACACTTAAGCGATACTTCTATTGGTATTCATTAAATCGGACACATGACATCATTAGGCCACAAACATGGAAATTCTACATTAATTACCACGTTGAATTGACACAAAAAAATAAATAAATTAATTGAATTAAGTACAAATTTAATTGCTTGATTAGAATTTTATTTGCAATAAAGAGATATTTTAGTGAAAAACCACAAAAACTAAGTGCGTGAAACACGCAAGAAACAATTTAAATGAAAATCGAAAATTATTGTAATTAGAGAATACAATTTATGCAGCGTTAAAAGGGGATATTAAAATAAAATAAAAACTGAAAGCTTAGGCACTCGTATCT
Organism: Tricholauxania praeusta; assembly: GCA_949775025.1. Lineage (NCBI taxonomy): Eukaryota > Metazoa > Arthropoda > Insecta > Diptera > Lauxaniidae > Tricholauxania > Tricholauxania praeusta. Next base: position 110,459,919 of record OX459031.1, on the reverse strand, counting down.
ATGGTCTAAAATTTCTCACGCTCATGTAACACATGCGGCCAACAACAATTGCATCAAATTACATAGAGATAATCATGGCTTACAGACGCACACATCGTCGTCGACGTATCGTTGTTGGCCAAGTTATAAGGCTGTGGTGGCTAACATTACAATTTGTAGCTTATACAGGAATAAAGCGAATGGAGTTAAATCAAATAAATTTATTCGTGATGCCTTGAATAAGGCATAATTATACACCAGAGGGCGCTCAAACGAATGTAAACATAAATTCACCTTTTTGTTTTTTTTGGGTGCACAGAAATCGCACTCAATAAGCTTCGATGTTTAAGCTGTGAACTTGTTTGCTGCATGCAGTTTCGGACAAAAAAAACACAAAAAAAAAACATCTTCCCAAAGTGAAGTCAAACATGCAAGCTCACATTTAAAAAAGCATAACTCATGCATGGGCAATAAATTGATTTGGACGAAGGGATTTGGTTCCGCTGCGTCCTAATGGAGGGTGGTTGAACAAAGTTTGACATTTTTTAGTAATTTTCTATTACACTTGGCTTAGGTTCGCATTTATAGAGCTTTCTTAGAGCATTTCTTTAGTTATCTGTGTCATAAATTTATTGCATGTCTTTGACCTAAAAGTTAATATTCAGAGTGCATATGGAAATTTCTTTCAAGTACCTTAATTTTAATGCAAAAATTACTTTGAATTTCTGCACCACCCAGTTTTTCCACACACTTACCATTTAAATTATTTGCTCAGAAAAACAAAAATAATAAAAAAAACACATACCTGAAAAATGTACTTATACATCAACTGCACACAAATCGTCTTAAACAAGAGCCTATTATTTGTCGGACTACAGCAAATTGATTGGATCTATATTTTCCTAACGCAGCGTATAAAAAAAAATGCACAAATTTACCAAATATCCAACCAAAAGTATAGTTAGGTGGAAAATGCATTGTAAACTTAAATGGTTTTGCCACACGATGTTTAACATGCAGCATACAAATGGGATATTAAATACACTGCAGATTACACCAAAAAAATTTCGATTAGTAGTAAGTGTTAGGAAATTTTTCATGAAGTTATTGAATTTTTTATCCCTTCAGAAATAATACTGAATTCAGAAATAATGCTTCAGAAAAAATTACAATTGAGAACATAAAATCGAATGGGATGATAAAATTCCAAAACTATGAAAAATTATGGAAAATGTTGCATAAGCCTTATATCGTAGAATTCTATCGAAAAATTATGAAAAAGTCCTAAAGTAATGAAAAATATGGAAGAAGTCGATATAATTTGGATCGAATTGTATTGAAAAATTTGAAAAAAGCCGGCAAGCATCGAAGAACTCTTTAAAGGCTTAAAATATCGAAAAAGTTTCGAGGAACATCGAAATCAGTCGGAAAGTTTGGAATAGAATAAGAGATATAAAACAAAGAGTATTCAAATTTACCGAAAAAAATAAAATTGATATTGGACGGTATCGCAAAACATCAAAAAAAGTCTTGTATCGTATTGATTAGTATCGAAGAACATCAAAAAAAGTTCACAGTATCAAAGAAGAAGATAAAAATCAATTTAATAACTGTCTTAAAGTATCGGAAAATATTGAAAAAATCTATTTTTATTTAATGCATATCAAAAACACCGAACGGTATCAAAAACATCGCAAAAGTCGATAAAAATCCATTTCAAAAACATCGAACAGTATTATAAACATCGAAAAGTGTTGAATAGCATCGAGAAGTGTCGAACAGTATCAAAAAACATAGAAAAGTATCGACATCTTTCACATAAGTGTTAAGTTGAAAATCGAATTTATGAAAGTATCGAATGATTTTAAAAAACCGGTAAGCATCGAAAAATAGAGACTAACTCTTTCAAAATTTAAAAATATCGAAAAAGTTTCGAGAAACATCGAAAAAAGTATTCAAATCTATTGAAAAACCCATATAAATTGATATATATACTATATAGAAAGATATTGGATGGTATCGCAAAACATCAAAAAAAAAATCTTGTATTGTATTGATTAGTATCGAAGAACTTCAAAAAAAGTCCACAGTATCAAAGAAGACGATCAAAATCAAATTGATAACTATCATAAAATAATATGATTAATAATATGAAATTTCGAATAATATCAAAAAATTGGTAAAGGTTACCAGAGTAAAAGTTTATTTGAAAACCAAAAAACCAAAAATTATTTCCAAAGATATCAGTAAAAAAACTCTAAGTGTCACTTATGATCGAAGTTTTACAGTGGTACTCGTATGAAAAAAGAATCACAATTTATTAATCAAAATCGACTCGCAAAATAAGAAGCTATAAATTTACAAATTAACTTTAATTGTTTTACTTATAGCGCTTCTAATAATATAATTTGAAGCTGTGATATCCACCGTTCTAATCTGGTATGATCCATTTCATTTGGTAAAATTGGTTTCCACTTTTTTGTTTCGCTATTTCGGGCTTATTGTTTTTTGTTTCGGCTTCAATACCCCCGAAAAATTATATAAATGGGTCAGTCTTTGTCAAGTGAACCATTCCTCCTGGACACCACAGTGTTTCAGATGAAAAGGCTGATATTTGGGAGAAAAAATTGATAAAAGGTGAAATTTTTACCAACACTGTTTTTATCATTAATGAAAAACAAAAAATTAGCCAAAAATGTTTAATATCCAAAAAATATTTCAAATTATCCAAAGGAAACGTCTAAAAATTACGTGAGTCAAAATAGGGGGGAGGTGGTCCGAAAAAATCTCACCAAATCTCGCCAAGGGGTAGGGGTAGGGGGGTCAATAAAAATCTCACGTCGAGTTTTTAATGCAGAGACTATACATTATTATAGCAGATTACATTTAAAAATTATAAGGCAAGTCTCACGGAAGGGAGGAAGGGGGTCCCTTCAGAACTCACGAAATCTCACCAAGAGGAGAGGGAGATCCGAATTTTCAAAAGAAACACCTCACGTAATTGATGGACGGCTCCAAACTAAGCATTTTGATGGTTTAGTCATGCATCTATACCGACCTCTTTTACTTGCCACAATTCAAACAAATATTGATAATATTTCTTTCGAAATTATTTATTCTTTACTCCAGAAAAGGTCTACATATTAATTAGAACAATTCAAATTCATAATGAAACATTTAACAATGTTGTGGACACTAAATACAAGATTTGTTTCAGTGCTTCATATTTTGTCCGGAGATAAATATTGTTAAACATACATAGAGTTACGTCTTTGACCTCCCTATTTTAATATTTATTAAACATGTTGCTTAATTAGAACTTTATCCCACATCTTATCGCATTTAAGTTTCGATCTTAAGAAATAATTCTAAAATCACGAATTGAGACTGTTGCTTCTTCACAATTTTTAATAGAGTACACTCTCTTGATGCCGCCAATCTCAAGAGCGAAATTCGCAGTGTTATCCTTTTTTCCCAGAACTTTTTTTGTCATGTAATATTGTAATTGACTGCTTGTTCTTATAAGAAAAAATCAGAACATCTGATACTCTCTATTTTAGTACACTTTAGTACTTGCTTGAGCAAGATTTTTGTGAAAAAAAGTCGTAGGAATTAGTGTGAACTTCTTGAGATCGTCATTCCTTTGACGTAGAAAATAAGCTGGTGGGAGCAAAATAGTGTGATGGGCAATTTTAATTATTTTATTAAAATAAAAATGTAGAAAAAGTCAAAGTATGTTGAGATGTCGAAAAAGTATTAAAAATTAATCGGTATTAAAATATTGATATTGTAACATATAACCATCCTATAGTTGTAACATACTGTACTAATATTTTCTATAGAGTGTACTTATAGTTGCTGCTTAAGTAGAGTCTTCCAGTGAAAAGCGTTGTAGCATAACATTAAGCGTAGTGATCAGTTTATCACCGATTAATTGCTGTATGATAAATACACGCTCCGTGAGCAAATAAATCATTTTTTTTCAAATCATATGAGAAGTACAAATTACAGCTGTAAGAAATTGGGCTAACAACTGAAGATACAGGTGAATTATAAGCTAAAGAATTTAAAAAAAAAAATAAATTTCATTAGTTTTTTAAATTTATAAAAAGCTGCTAGGAAATTAGAAAATCTCTCAGCACAGAAAGCTATTTCTTAAGCTTATAAATTAGCCTTAGATATTGTCTCACACCTAAAGTTTTTAAAAAAATGCCTAAAATTTCTTTTGAAGTTCTGCATATGCATGAACTGTGTACGTATACTGTTTGCTAATTTCTATGCCCCCAAAGGAGTCTGACTCCTGTTTGTGTTTGGTGCACAGTGAATTGCATTTTCTATGCTACGTTGCATTTTGCCAAATTTTTATTTTTTTCCTACTGTTTTATTTCGCATTTTCGTGTGTCATTCATTTGTAGCTGCCAAAAAAAATCATCATAATGATGAAATAAAAGAAAAACAAACGTTTCTTTTGAACGTTAATTATGAAAATCCTTTGAGTATATGAGTAGGTAAAAAATAAAAAACAAAGAAAACAATTGGCTTATTCCTTTATTTCACTCTTTTGTTCTTTTTATTTTTTGGGAATTTTTTCGTTAAGTAGCTGCTGCACTTTTTGAAACATTTTTTTATATTCCAAATGATGAGGATTTCTTTTTACACTTTTTGGGTGTAAAAAAAAAATTCTGGGTTGCCTTTGGTATTGTCAGTTTGCTTGCGCGTTTCGTTTGGGGTTGAAGAGACTGAGTGCCTTGGGTGTTGAATTGGGTATGAGCTTTTTTGATGAATATAACATAAGAATACTTAATTAGACCAACCACATTGAATTTGAAAAACTGAATTTGATCTTCAGCTGCATTATGTAGTCTAACAAAGATTTTTTGTCATAGGACAATGCATCAAAATTACTTCACATTTCTCTACGAATTTAACTCGAATCAAATGTGAAGCTATCGCGATTAAAACTTTCACTACGCCTACACAATGTAATAGGTCATTGTAAGGTTAATTACGGTTAATATTTTTTTGTGTCTTTTTTTATTTTATTGAGCTTACTGTTCAGTGCAGTGTGTGACAATATAAGAAAAAATACAAGAACAAAAAAAAAAAAACAAAAAAACTGTGCTAAACCCTATCATATTAGTTTCATCCATTGCTAAATGAAATCATCAGTGACCTTTAAGCCGATGAGTGCGAATTTTTAAGTCTTGTTTCTCTTTTTGCACAGATTTCCTGAAAACTTAAACAATAAATCTATAGTTTCACAAAAAATCTAAGCAAAAAAAGAATATATCTCAAAATTAGAACTCTCGCTCTACGGCTGAAAGGTCACTGAGGATTCCATTTAGCAATGGATGAAACTAGTATGACTTAAAAAATCGTTAAAAAAATTCATAAAACGCTAAAATGTAGTAAAATTGTTGCGTGAGCGTTACTTCTGTGTCATTCCTGCCAGTAAAGATGTTAACACATCAAAAACTTCAAAGAAAAATATTCAGGGGACTTAACTACAAAATAGATTAAGAAGACAACTAGGGTGTCAATCCAAATGAAGCGGAATTTTAGCTTTACTAAAATAAAATTAAAAGCAATTTGGTTATGGGGCCGTCCATAAATTACGTGAGTCAAAATAGGGAGAGGGGGTCCGGCAAAGTCTCACCAAATCTCAACAAGGGGAAGGGGGGGTCAGCGAAAATCTCACATCAACTGTTTAATGGAGAGAGTATACATTATTATAGCAGATTACATCTAATCTAATAATTTAATCTCACGTAATTTATGGACGTCCCCTATCGAATGATGCGAAATACTTGTGCGTTATCTTTAACTCTTGAGCTTTCTTGCAAGACAAATTCGGAGGAATAAACCGATGAATGCACTATTTTTTTTGTAAGCAAACAAGAAAAAGTGGAGTTTACATATATCCGCTCATCGTAAGAGTTTTTATATTACCATTCTAAATAAGACGCAAAGGCAAGGCTGCCTGAGAGTAACAGAGCATTTAAGATATATTCCGCAAGCTGGTCTTGAAATGAACCTCCCTCTGCCCCCATTGAACAGGTTCTTATCGAACTTGGCTGTTCACGCTGAGCATACGCTTAAGACTCCCGATTTGCCCAGGCCACTTACGATGAAAGTCCCCTCAATACTATGCCAAACAACCTGTAATGCCCCGATTCGTGGTTGTGAATATAATGTGCCAATGATGGCATTTGATCTGCCCTTTACAATGTAAATTATCAGTCAGCATCATTGGCGGCATTGGCATCCCAGTCATCGCCGATGATTCGAAAATGGATTGTGACATTTGTTCAGGGATCTATTCTACCGCGCACACTACACGTTCGGGCATCGCAGGGGTTGCCTGTTCTCGAGAGTTGCAAAGAAAGCCCAAACTGGAAGTCCTTTGTTCTGAGTACTTAGTCTGAACAGAGATAAAGGTCTGCACTATCTGGTCTACGGGTTGTCAATAGCCTTTTAGACTTTGGTTCCAGCCTGGCAGTTGCGAGTAGCTCGCTGAAGGTGGATCGTGTGCGGTAGACTCCCTTGGGGTGCCTCGTTGTGGCTGTTTTGCATTTTCACAACTTTTCAAATTTCGTTCTCATTATATGGCAGTGGTGATACTTGGGCCTCGACCCAAACAAAGTGAAAAATTATGGCCTTACACAATACTTTATTTATAAACTGTTTTCAAATTTTGATGCTAAATGGCGCCCACTTCTAATTCAAAGTGTGTCACGGCATACCATGAATATAAGCCTATGCGACAGGAGTCTACGTTTAACACCAAAAGACTTTCGGAAGTCACACTGAGACTTCTGAAACTTTTGCATTTTGAACGGCAAACTAGTTGCTTCACTTAAACTATAAAGACTTACAGAGATGATTTAATCGAATCCTTTAAAAATTTTGCTTTATCTTGCACAGTTCAAAGGTTAATAACCGTTTTGAGCATAAAGTTAAAAGAAAAAAATCGTTTTCTTCATAACGTTACCGGAAGAAATATTTTATCAAATACCTATACTTTTCTCATATCGTTCATATGTTAACATATAATTTCAGACATGTTCATATCTATTAAATAAATTTTTATATAAAAAGAAAAACAAAAAGCATATTCCTTTATTGAACAAAATAATAGACGCGCTACATTGCACAAAAGGTAATGCATCCCCACTTTTGTAGCAGAAAGTTAAGGCAAAAAAAAAACGAATTCAATGTACCGCTATAGACACTATACCAATCTCAAACTACACAGAAAGCACAAAATATTTGCGAAAAAAAAGTAGCAAATACGTTAAAACGTTCGAACGTTATCACTAAATCAGAGGTTAATAGAGCTGTATACTCCAATATCCATAACGAGCAAGTGCGATAGCGACGATATAGCGAGCGCTGAGCGTGCGATCCTGAACGCAATTACGTACGGGTGATGATTATAGATCGTTGTAATCCGTACAGCGCACTAGTGCCCAACCCCAAGATAATAATAATATTGCACCAAACGAGAACGCAACAAACGGTATGAAAAATGTAGGCGAATCGTTGCTTGGTTGGATGGATGGATAGATGGAATAACACACGTTGATCATCAACGTACAACGGATCAATTGATCGACACCGTTTTACACGCGTTCTACAGATGCGCCAAAATGTTGCCAATTTTAAAGTCCACTGTATAAATCACGTTGGTGCTCTTAAGGCAATATGAAAATTAAAAATTGTAGGAAGCTTTGGTAGGTTATCTGGCAACACTGTTTGCACACTTGGCAGCTTTTAGTAACGATACGAAGCGAAGACGGTAAGTCGACGGTTTCACGCGTTTGACGTCATTTTAACTAAATTACTTTAATATCATAAACATAATCATTTATTTCGGTAGGATTTTACTACATCTGGCTGGGTTTGAACTGTGCTGAAAAATAGGTTTTTGTATTTTAATCTCTTTGTGCTGGCAACTGGCGTTTAACCCCTGTAAGCGAAATTCTAATCTTAAATAGATCGATCGTTGAAAAATTTGATATTGTCTTATTACTGCTGTTGTTGTTGTTGGTGGTGTTGCGATCACTTAAGTTTGGAAGATCATTTGATCGATTGCATTCAGTTAAGATCGCATCAAACAGTGAAAAATTGAAAATTGTTCACAGTAAGTTGAGCTGTGAGTTTATGCTCGTTTATTAAAGAAATGTTCACACTTTTGGCCGCGTGGTTGAGTTACTACTTACTTGCACTGGAGCAAGTATAATAAAGGGTGATTTTCATAGAGTGGAAGAACTTTAAACTCATAGCTCTATTGAAAATCACCAAGTGGTTATATTTTGAACAGCGAGTGATATCAAACTTGGCTTAGTACTACGAAACAATTTAAAAGATGAAGCGTGAACAGTAGAGCTAAATCAAAATGCCGCACTATGAAAAAAGAAAAACAGGCAATGTACAACGACAGAAATCAGGGAACTCTCCCAAGAGGTATAGTTTTTTTTTCGAATGTGGTATAGTCCCAGCGGCAAACCGATGAAGTACTCTGATTTTTCATGTATGAAAAGTTATGCCCTTTGTGTTGCATGTTTCACAAATGAAATTGCTACTGTGATATTTGGTTTATTTGCTTGCTGGTTGCCTGCTTACTATATGGAGTTTGCTTGCTGGCTGCCTACTTTGTATGAGGAGATGTAAGAGGTCTTACCTGTTGGCCGCATGCTTTGTATGTGGAGATGTAGACAACTCGCTAAACTATACAGGCACTTAGTAAGCGATGTTTTAAGGCGAAACTACCTTTCGTTTGCTACACATTGTATATAGAGATGTAGGCAAGCTGTCTACAAAGCTACCATCCTTTTGTAAAAAGCAGTTACAGTTGTGGCTGGAGTTGTGAGCATTAATGCTAACAATGAGTATAACTATTCATCAATGTTGTTTATAACATGTTTGCCGCTCTTTTGTGTTCTACTTTACACGCTATTAATTGCTGCTTGTTGCCTGGAGATCTTTGCTTTCGCCATTCTTATCTGAAGCGCATTTTATACAAGTAGAAGTATATGTAAGTCAGCTCCGTTTCTTGCAAACGTTTGCAATTTAAGTTAAGATTTTTCTCTTCTTCGCTATCGCTGGCACCTAGTTACATTCATATGCCTCTATCATATCCTTAAACACTTGACTAAAACATAAATATTTCAATTTCTTCTGCTTTCTACACTCACCGCTGTTAATATCCTATTTTCTTTTACGGAAAAATAACCACTCCATGCAATTGCGAAAAAAAATCATTATGAAATAAGTGAAAAGCACTTCATACATTAAAAACGTTTTAATTTGGTAAATCGCCTTAGCAGACATAGAGGAGCCTGCAGCAGGCAATAGTCGTACATACCATACAAACAAACATATGCATGTGCATACTCGTAGTCTAAGGATAAATGCAGAAGTCGGCAAAAATCTGAATTTACGAATTTGCCAGACGCCTACAAAAGAACTCAAACCAACCAAGCAACCAACAGTAAGAGAGACAGGCTGCTGAAAACCAAACATACTACCTAGACAAGGTGGTGTCAGGCTAAGCAAATACTAAGTTATCCTTACGTAAGGCAAGAAGTTGGTATATCCTTTCGACTAAATCAAACACTTATCCAAGCAGACGAGAATGAAGAAAAAAAACTATGAGAACGAATGGTATTTCTCTTAATTTCTTTTTTATTTTTATTAAAAAAAGTAAAGATTTATAAGTGAGAAAAGTATGGTCGGTCTGGTTGATACATGCATTGGTACAAGTGTGGCAATTTTAAAGTAAATTGTAATGCTACGACCCAATTTCTTATCATAACACGTGAGTTTTAATATTTTTTCCTCAGTGTAGTAAAAAATTTACTTTTTTTTGTGATTATGTTGAATAATAATCTTCTTTCTTCGATCAAGAACTCTGAGAAAATTTTTTAAACGAATCGATTTTTCAATTTTGAGTCAAAGGAAAATCAAAAATTAGACACTCGATCTTGAAAAAGTTTCAAACTTTCGCATAGTATCAATATACCCTCTGTAGGGTGTAACATGAAAAAACTTCTTGCGATTTTCAGTAGCGTAACGTAGGCTAATTCGCACATTGTTCATATGCAAGCAAATATACAAAAAAAAAAAAATATATTTTTCTCAAGCAGGATATAGGTAAATAATTCAAAAAAAAAAATAAAACAAAAAGGAAGAAAAATCTAGGATAAATACAATTTTTTGGCAAATTTAAAAAGGTGCTCTCAAGCGAATGAAATGATTTTATGCCATTTTTAATTTGCGCTTGAGTTATCCTTCAACGCTGCCTGGCTGCTGGCAGCCGAAGGATAAAGCAAATTTTCATATCTTCCATGGGTACGAGTAGTGATGGGTTAAATGTGTTGACGTATGCAGCAACAGTAAAAAAAATAAAAAGAACATAAAGTGGCAAAAATTTTGCAATTTCTTTCTTTCTTTCTTTACAATTAAGCTTATGGATATTCGTATCCTTAATTCATTAAAAATCATTTTTATTTGCGGTCATGTTGTTTCTTAAGTTTTCTACTTCAATTTAGAAAATTTTCAGCATAAAAGTATGCAACTGAAAATAAACAAACCTAAGAGAGCAAAGTCTTCATGACTTCGTCGAATGCATAAAGGAATGCTTTATTTTATTTTCATAAATACCAATGTATAAAGTATGCAAATAAACAAAATAAAGAGGATATATATTTCATTTAATTTATTTTCAAATTTTAATTTGGCTTTCTTTTTCACCATACTTTCTACTGTGCGCCTTTTTTGTTCATTTGTAAGTAGGTACTGAACGTAAGACAAGAAGAAAACTCCTTAACTTGACCGCTTTAAAGAGAATGCAGCCGAAGTTCTAAAATGTTGTACACTTAGGAAAATATCCTAGCGGCAAATCGATTAAGTACTTTGATTTTTCATATATTATTTGTGTTGTATGTTTCACAAATGAAATTGTTACTGTGATATTTTGTTTATTTGCTTGCTACTTTGTATATGGAGGTGTAGGCTGTTTGTAGGCTGCCTGCTTTGTATATGGAGATGTAAGGCGTCTTGCCTGTTGGCTACCTGCTTTGTATGTAGAGCTGTAGGCAACTCGCTAAACTATACAGGCACTTAGTAAGCGATGTTTTAAGGCAATCTGCCTTTCGTTTGTTACACATTATATAAGGAGATGTAGGCAAGCTGCCTACAAAGCGGCCATCCCTTTGTAAAAAGAATTTACAGTTGCAGCTGGAGTTGTAAGCATTACTGCCTACAATGAGTATAAATATTCATCGATGTTGTTTATTACATATTTCTTCATATTTTTCTATATTTCAATACTGCACTCTAAGTTCTTTAGGTTACAAATAAGGAATAAGTTGCTTCCAACAGTTTAAGGAATTTTCAAACAAATTTTGCAAAGCCGCATCTGAGGCCATTTCGAGATCATTCTCCAAATTTGTTTTCTCAGTTGTGCTTAAATTTGGTAACATACCCAAGTTACAAAACAAGGTTATATAGCTTCTAATAGAGGTCTTTTAAAGACAAGTAGAAATACAGCATATTTTATTTTTTGGGACTTTTGAGAATCATTTGGCGTATTAGGCTTAAAAAAATGTTCCCCTCTGTGTTATATTTGAGGAGACACGATGTAGTATCGTTCTTTGGTCTTTAAAAGACCCCTTACAAGAACTTTAAAAAGCGTTTGTTCACAAACAAGTGTCTTGTGTAGAGTTCTTTCAAAGAGAGTTAGAAACTAACATTGTCTTTTAAAGAATAGATAATAGAATAGAGTTAGAAACTAACATTGTCTTTTAAAGAATAGAGAATAGAATAGATAATATTTTATTTTATTATTGAATTTTATTTTTACTTATGTTTTGTACGCCGGTCTCGAACGTATGTCCCAACGATCCGTAGTCCTTTACGCTAACCGCTATTCTATCTGGTATATATTATATTATATGTTAAAGGCGAATCATATTTTTCTCACATTTATCTTGACAAACCCTAGTAGCATAAAAATTCTTATAGATTCTATTACAGGTATTTTAAAGACAACATATCATATTTATAAGTTCTTTATAGGGGCTTATAAGAGCCATTTGGCATATGAAGTATAAAGACACTTTCCTCTCAATGTTATCTTTCAAGAGACTCGGTAAATTATCTATTTGAGCTGTTTAAAATACAACTTAAAACAAAATACCCGTGTCTTGCAGAAATTTGTAATATATAATTTTATTTTATTATCAAATTATTTAATATGGAAATTGTATAAATTTATTTAATTTGATTTTATTTATCATCAAATTTAATTTTTACTTACGATTCATAGTCCTGCACGCTACCTACTTGGCTACCTGTCATAAGTATATTATATTACATGTCATAGGCGAATCATATCTTTATATCATTTGTTTTGGTAAAGCGACAAAAAAAATGGACAAGGCGTCATATTTTTCAAGTGACTTATATGGCTACAGCATTAACACATTAGAGACATGCGGTCTCTTTATTATGATTTTATGTCTTGTTTTAGCAAGAAATAATACCAAATTTTGCTACAAAGGCGAAGTATCTTATTAATTTTTATACACAGCTATTTAAAAGACATCACTGTCTTGTAAGCTGGATTTTTGTCTTTATTACTTCACCTGATGCTACTAGGAAAGCGTCTCAAAAAGACATAAAATGACAATATAAAGGCATAAGGTGGCATATCTGTGAAGTGATTAGGTTGTCTTCAGTACAAGGACACATACAAGACATGCTGCGAAATGTCTTAATGAGCATTTCTTATGCACAGTATAAAGACACATACGAGACATGCTACTAAATGTCTTTATAAGCATTTTATTATGTACCATTAAAAGACACACACCAGACATGCCATCTAATGTCTTTGTAATCAGCCTATTATGAGCTTTAAAAATGCATATTAAAGATATTTTTTCGTTTTTCTTTATTATGGTTTTATATCTTTGTAAGCTGGATTTTTGTCTTGATAACTTCCCCATTTGCTACTTGGGTGGTCTTCTAGTAAGTTTTTATATTTTGAAAATAAAAAAGTATTCGATTGGAACATTAAAAGCTTAAAAATTGTTTAACTATTTTCTTTTAATCGAAATATTTTTCTCCGTGCAAATTTAACTTTCAGATGCTAGCGTAACTTCATAATTTTTGCATTTTCTATATCTTGCTTTTATATATTAAGCAAGGAATTTCTAGAAATCTCCTTATGCTACTGTGTAGATAAGCATATTCGGCTCTTTAGAATTTCATCCTTTAGCTTTGTTTTACTTGCTTCCTTTTAATTTGTTGTCCTTTTTTTTTTCTTTTGTTCTTGCACTTGTGTTTATTATGGTTCTTATGAGTAACTGAATTCCAACTTCAAGGATTTCAAAATTTGTGGTTCTGCTGACCAGTGTGACCAATGTAACTGTAAATCAAATATAGGAAATTATATTCCTTTCTTAAATTTTGCTATAGTAAGTAAAAAATTTCAATTTGTTTTTGCAGTCCTTGTGGTTGTGAAGTTCATTTATATGAGTTAAACCTCAGAGACTCAAACTATGCTGCATGCAGCTTCTTGTGGCTCGTACTGGTACATAGAATGTATCTCTTGTTCTTTCAGTTGTTATTCTTTGCTGGTTAACTTCTTCAAAAATATGTAGTTACATTTTAGATTTATTAACATTGTTGGTAGTAGGCGCCATGTAGGCATTGCACTTTCTACTGATATCTTTTGACTTGTAGTATAAATTGTGCTCATCAAGTGCAACAAGATTTGGTACATGTTTGACTTATGTACTCATATATTATGCTGTGATTTTTCACTAGTTGGCATAGGAGTTCATGGCAAGGCTGAGTTGGTCAACAAAAATAGATATTTAAACTGCAAAAGAAAATTTTCTGTTAAAAATCGGTTATGTCGAAGTATAACCCAAAGTTGAAAAATATTAAAAAAGTCCAAAAATGTTGAAAAAGTTAAAAAATGCATCGTTCTACTGGTCGAACTGTTGAAGGTCTAAGAAAGTGATAGAGGACTTATCCAAAGAAAAATACATAAAGTGCTTTGCAAATTAGAAAATTTTTTTTTGATTCGAAGCCGCAAAATTTTTAAGTTGAAAATAGTAAAATTAACAATTTTTCCGTTTATTTTAAAAAGAAACAACTTTAATTTTTTTTTTTTATTTAACAAGTGTTGAAATTAAAATTTTTTCTCTTCACTTCAAGCGTAAAAAACTTTAAATATATGTGTCCTATTTTGCATTAGAATATTCTCAGTCAAAGTCTTAAATTTTTTCCGCAAGTTAAAGTATAATTTCCACAACCTAGTAATGTTTTACAACAGTATTATTAAAAAGGTGCCTTTTTATTTCATGCGATATTTAAAACATAAAAATAATATAATTTTACACATCATAACACATAATTAAAAATAACGCTTCGCAAAAGAAAAATAACCCTAAAAAAAACATTAAGCGAAAAAAAACTGCAAAAAAAAACGCGTTAACCAGGAAAGCATTAAAAAAACGCGCGTTTACTGACGTTTAAAATTAACACTTCAGCACACATAATTTATGCTAAAAATCATCATCGTATTCGCGCATTTTTCCTGTTTTTTCTTTATATTTCTCAGCGCGTGTTTTTAATGAGGTACCCTCGAAAACCCCAAAATTATGCAGAAAAAAACAAAAGCCGCGAATGTTGCTTGCTGCATTGTGGTAAGCATGTGTGTTTATTAAAGTGTTGCCTTTATTTTTTGTGTTTTTTCATTCCCTTGTAGTACACTTTTTTTCTTCTTCTGGCATACGTTGATGCATGCGTCACGTGGCTACTTATTTTGTTGTTTTTTTTGGGAGAACTTTTTTTGTTTTTAATAATTTTTAACCTCCTTTTTCCACGCTACTGTCATTAAAATACTTGGCTGTACTCTAACAATTAATGTATGTTATTATTTTTGGATGTAATTCTCAGCTTTAGCAAACAACTCTCGAAAATTATTGACTCAAATTAGGGTTACCAACAATCCGGATTTCGCGCGGAGACTTCGGGTAAAAAACTTATTTCTCAGGACTAAGAGCCCTGGTGTCTGTCTTTAAATTGTACATAATAAAATGCTTCTAAAGATATTAAGTAGCATGTCTCGTATGTGTCTTTATACTTTGCATAAGAAATGTTCATTAAAACATTACGCTGCATGTCTTGTATTTTGATCTTGTTAAAATTTTAATTTTTGATCTGCAATCGAAATTTTGCTGTCTGAACAAGTAAGAGGTAAATGCGTGTGGTTTCTTACGTTATGACTTAACGTTGGGGTGACGATGTTGCTTTTCTTTTCGTTGGCCATTTCGCTGTGACCTTAATATGATATGTAGCACAGTATTGTGTGCATTGCCCATTAAAATCTTAAACTTTGCTCAGATCAAAAATCTGTCGAGATATGATGCATTTCAAAGAGCTGCCTAAATCTGTGTGGAAAATTCCATCGATTTCAATAAGTAACGCATATACGAAAAAAATGTTTTCCATAATGGATTATATATGGAACAATTTATGAAATTGTTTGGTAGTGGACGTAATGAAAGATGAATTGTTAACATAATAACATCACGACATGAGTTGCGACCAATTTGAAAAACATATATCTAGTTCAATTTCTCAGAAAATCTGTATCACAGATAAAATCTTTGTGGAGAGTAACAAATACGATTAAAATGCGAAATACTTTAAATTTTTTTTTTAATTAATTTCATAAGTTTTACTAATCCTCTACTACTGCATTATTGAAATGTCAAAGTTAAGGAAGATTTTTACAGTGCTTCATATTCATTTTTTCTGGTTCTTAAGATCAAATGTGTAATTAATTTTTTGTATCATAATAATTATATCACCAAAAAAAGGAGTCATTACAAATGTTGCAGTAAATGTACATGAAGAATGTGTCAAACTTTTCTTATGACGATTCGAAAACCCCGCTTTGCCAACACCCACTACCGAAAAATATAATCTTCAGGTCAGAGCTCAGACAGAGTTGATAACCCTACTTAAAATTTCATATTATTAGGCATAAGGACATTCAATGCATTTGCAGTTTATTTTGTTTACTTTTTGGCGACGATGAAAAATATCGAAATGTACAATATAAGAAAAAAAGAACAACATTCTTTCCATGTACTTAATTGTGGCAAGTATTAGAAGTATTAGATTGTTCAATGCATTTGTCATTGTTTACTTTTTAGCGACAATGAAAAATATCAAAATGGTCAATGCAACAATATTTGTATGTACTTTACAGCTCTTTCATGGTTGTAAATATACAGCAAATTCTTACTCGGCGACTAAAATGGCGAGATAGTAGCCAACCATGAAAGGAGGGTAAATGTGTCAGTGCAAAGTATTAGACTGTTCATTACATTTGTAGTTGTTTACTTTTTCGTGACAATGAACTATACTAAAATGTGCAATGCATTTCTGGTTCTTTACTTTTGTTTTCGATACTAAGATTTGTTAATATGTTCAATGCAGTTGCAGCTTTTCACTTTTTAGCCATGATGAAAATTTCAAAATGATCAGTGCAGATGCAGTTGTTTACTTTTCAGCGACGTTGAAAAATACTAAAATGTTGAATGAATTTCTTGACTTATAAGCAACAATACATAAATATTGAAAGGATCAAAGCATTTTCAGTTATTTACTTTTTAGCGACGATGAATAATCTTAAAATGTTAAACACATTTGCAATTGGTTACTTTTTAGCAATGATGAAAAACATCAAAATGGTCAACGGAACAAAAAGGACAAGAATATTTCCATGTATTTAAGTGCGACAATGTAAAGATTTAGCATTTTTATTGCATTTGAAGTTTTTTTTTACTTTTTAGCATCGATGAACAATATCAAAATGTTCGAGGACGACAATATTTTCATGTTCTTAAATGCGAAAATGTAAGTTTATAGAATTTTCAATGCATTCGCAGTTGTTTACTTTTTAGCGACTATGAAAATATTAAAATTATCAGTGCTTATGCAGTTGCTTACTTTTTAGCGACGATGAAAAATATTAACATGCTCAAAGCATTTTCAGCTGTTTACTTTTTAGAAACGATGAATAATGTTAAAATGTTATATCAAAATTATCAGTGCAGATGCAGTTGCTTACTTTTTAGCGACGATGAGTAATATTACAATTTTAAATGCATTCGCAGTTGTTTATTTTTTAGCAATGATGAAATATAATAGAAACTACAATAATTTGTACTTTATTTTTTTTCACAATTACGTTAGTTGTGGCAGAGTTGATTAGCACATCGCCTGGGAGTTGTATGTTTGCAGATTCATATCTAGCCATCGCACAGTGGTTGTCCAGATATCATTAAAAGTGCCTTAAAAAGTGTTACTCTCTTTAGTTTAGAAATAGCTACTGCTGTGCATAACTCATCATTTGAACCATCTCAATCAACCGTGTTACCGTACGCACTCTAAGAATGTGGTTCGATCTCAATCACCCGTGTTACCGTACGCACTCCAGAAATATAATTCGAATACGCTTGTATTGCAACCCAAAAGAAAAATAGCTAATTGAGAAAGAATCTTCAAAATTAGGCCGTTCAGCAATTCGCACAATTTCCTTCATATAAAATTCAAATAAATTACAATAAATATGCAATCCTCACCTGGTATTAAATGCTCCCCCTAAAGCAGTGAATGGCTTACCGAAAAAAAAAACCATTGAACTAAAGCAGTTGCCACAACGCACAGTGATGCCTACAATTTACTTATTTTTGTCTGCATGTGAAAAAGTAATTAAATTTGATTTCGACAGACAACGCGAAATTCATTTCTCTACTTCAACCGAAAAAAAGTAGAATTACCTTCAAATTCTTCATATCTTTTTTTTTCTATTTTGCAGCAATCAAGTGCTGTCATTGCATGACTTTACGAAATTCAACTTACGCAGGATATTTTACGTGTACATATCCGTCTGTCCGACATATACGCTTAAGCAGACATAGCTGTAGAAGGATATTGGAATAAAAATTAAGAAAAACTTCTTCACGCCCAAAAATACAATTAAATTAATTTGACGACAGCGTCTGATTTGCATCCATGGCATCGGAGCATGCCACCCCTTAAACTATACCCTTAGATGGTTTTTTGAGGGATCCAATTTTTATGTTCTGCTTTTCTTTTTTTTTTTTGCTGCTCTCCTGTGTTTTATGCCATGCAAGTTAATGAAATGCCATTAAATTCGAATTATTCTCCACACTCTTTCTGCGACTATAAACAAATTTATTTGCTAGCTATTCTCCTAGGAATAGCGAAAAAGAATATTTAAAAACAAAATATACGTAGAAAAGTAGCAAATCATTTCCCTAAATGGAAATGAAAAATACTTAATTTAAATTCGATTTTTGCATATCGAGCTTTGGTCTTGGTTTGCAGGTGGTTTGTTTGCAACTTTTCTGCAACTGTCATTTTGGGTGTCTTTGGCTCAGCTTCATTCTCCAATCTATCCATGGTTTCTAGGTAACCGACTGAAGAAGACACTACGTTTCAAATTGTCATTTGCTTGAGATTAAACTCTATTGCTTTTTGTAGGTTCTACTTTGGTCTGCATCCTCTGTTGTTTCCTTAGAGATTTTAAATGATTTTTCTATTTAGTTTTTATTCTCTTGATGTTGTTGATGAGGATGATGATGTGCAGATTTTGAATTTGCAATCGATAAGTTGAAATAAATAAGAAAAGTTTCATCAACAGATAAACAAAGTACGCCAAAAGGATTTGAAGTTATGATGAGATTGAATTTTAAGCGCTTAAATCAGTAGAACTTACATTAAGTTTCATATGAAATATTATAGTTTGATATATTGTACCGAATCTCAGCTATAGATAGCAGGAATTATAAATTTAAAATTAGGTTAAACTTAGGGTATCTGCGCTTTAGCTGAAAGTGGGAATACTTTGGTCTTACCGCTCTTCTCTAGAAGGTAAAGGATAGCCCAACTTTAGCTTTACATCTTCCATCTGAAACGGCTGAAGTCATACCATGCAAGGTCTTCTAGCTTGTACAGGAGGTCTTAATTCTTTTCCAAACGCAGTTGCTTCTATGCCCCGACTGTATTCTGACATCAAAATTTATGTCTCTGTTACTTCTTAATGTTGTTTTCCCAAAACTCTCATTCTAGCGCGAGTAATTCCTCGACTTTCAGATAATGTCTTAAAATATTGTCCTCAATTACAATTTTTTACGTACTTATGTAAAGAATCAATTTGCAGTGACCGTTTTAGCAGCGTTCCCAAAACTTAATTTCAAAGCAAAGGCACAAAACCTAAGTTTTCATATCGCCAAACTCCAAATTTTGACCACGCGGTATTTTAGAATGCATCCAAATAGTAAATAATGTGCAGTATGAAGGCAATATCTGGCATCTCCAAAATTTAGCGCGAACTTGTAAAGTTATTTTCACAGTTCAAAAGATTTGACGTAAAAGTTGGATGACTAAAAAATTGGACGACAAAGATGTTGGATGACTAAAAAGTTGGATGACTGGACGGCAAATAATTTGGAAAAGAAAATGCTGGACAGCAAAAAAAAAGTTGGATGACTTAAAAGTTGGACGACACTGAATGACTCAAAAGTTGGATGACTTATAGCCGACCGGCAAATAATTTGGAAAAGAAAATGCTGGACAGCAAAAAAAAAGTTGGATGACATAAAAGTTGGACGACACTGAATGACTCAAAAGTTGGATGACTTATAGCCGACCGGCAAATAATTTGGAAAAGAAAATGCTGGACAGCAAACATTTGAGCCACAATAAAAAAAAATCGACGACTCTAGAAAGTTGGACGACAAAAAAAATTGAATGGTAACAGTAGAACCATCAAAAAATGAGCGGTAAAAAAATTTTAACGATACGAAAATTGAATGTCTTTAAGTAGGACGATTAAAAACAACAATTGAAGTGGAACCAGACTCTGAAGGACCTCGGTACTCATATTAAATACACATGCAATATAAGACGCAAGCGATTCTTTAAACTTTTTTTCAACCAACTTTTTCCAACAATTCTTGGTTGTAGAGAGAAGCGTTTGTCTATTTCACTGCATCGTAGGTAACTATGACAAAATAATTCCAGATAAATAATTGAGCATTCTGGATTTCACATGAACCCTAAAACGCCATCTCTTACAGGAGTAAAGAATTTTCTGTGATTTTTAGTAAACTTTCCAAATAAATTTCCATGTGGGGTAAAGTATTGTAAAATAAATGAAATGCTGTCTTTAGAAAAATATTCCCGAAGTATTTTGAGTTATGTTAAACAAGCAACTTGACTTGTCGATTAAATAGCCTCTAGACTTGGAGACTTTAAAGTCCCATCCTTTTAAGTAGGAATGTAAGTTATGACCTTAAGTCTGAGACACATCGGATAAGCCGGTATATCTGGAAATATTACAATATTTATTATCAAAAGAGAAAATTATTTACTAATAATTAATTATTCAAATTCATCACATTTTTCACTATATTATTATTAAAATTATCAATTGATTTCACTCTGCAATACTCCCATTCAAACAACTTTGTTGAAGGAAATAGTCTTTCACGTTATCTTCTATTTCATGTTACTTTTTTAACTCTACCACCTGTGGCTCTTGGTGATTACTGGCAACATGGTACAAACAAATAAACAATCTCAGCAACATATCGTTTCAAGCATAGGGGAAAGGGGAACAAACTATGATATAGCGGACAAGAAGTCCAGTAAGGATCGCCGCGCCGAACCGGTTAAAAGAAATCAAAAACCACACTGTCAACAAACGATTGAACCAATATAAACAGCAACAACAATAACAACAACAAAAACTACAACAAATAAAATCAATGTTCCTTGGCGGCGCCTTACAACTTGTTTATGACACATGACGATAATGGCTACAAACAAATAAACCTGCAACAATTTTATCTTACAACTATCAGGATGGGCGAACAGCCTTATAGCGTTGTACTCTCGTATGCGGGCAAGTCCATTGCTACGGAAATTTGCTAAAATGTCAATAAAAACCGAAAAGTTTTATGTAGTATTGATAAATGTTGAAAATTAAAAACATCAAATATGTTTCGAAAGTATTGTACAACTCAAGACGACTCCAAAACTATTGAAAAAGTCTACAAAAGTCAAAAAACCCATTCGTAACGAAAAAGCCGATAACAGTAAATGAGTAAGAAATACTTAGTTAAAAAAGTATCGAAAAAATCGATTAAATTACAATTGTATCGAAAAATCTGAGAAGTACCGAATAGTGGTTGCAAGTCGATATATTTATGCCAAAATTACAGAAAAATTCGATATCAATCCCAAAAAATCGGATAAAAGCGATTAAAAACTTTGTGAAAGTCCTAGAGCATCCAGATGTCGCCAATATCTGACTTACATTCATATCAAACTAATGTGTTTATGTATTGGGCACACTTTGCGAAAATCACCAACTGAAGTCTTCCGACAAGCATTTGAGTGGAACTCTCAGGGTAGCAGAAAACGCAGCCGTCCTGAGGCATCGTGGAAACGTTCGCTAAAGCAGGAAATTGAGAAAATGTTGGAGAGAGTAGAAGACTCGTGCACTTTGGAGGCTTTTGTGGAGACCCTATGCTCCGTGAGGGAAAAAAGGACACTAGAAGAAAAGCATCATACTGTAAAATATCGGTTAGTATCGAAAAATGTCTGCCGAGACAAGAAATATCGCATTGTCAAGAAAATAGCGGGTTTGTGCAAACACTCGAAGCGTCAGACTTTAGAACCGATTATTATCCACAAGTATAGGATTTTAAAAAAATCGAATAGCATAGCATAGTGAAGAATCGAAAAA
This sequence comes from Tricholauxania praeusta, assembly GCA_949775025.1. NCBI lineage: Eukaryota > Metazoa > Arthropoda > Insecta > Diptera > Lauxaniidae > Tricholauxania > Tricholauxania praeusta. The sequence goes on along the minus strand of OX459031.1, from coordinate 110,438,069 downwards.
ATTATATAAATGTTAAAAGGTATCAAATGGTATCGAACGACATCAAAAGGTGTTGAAAAAGGTCTTTAATTATCTAAAAATACAAGAAAAATTAAAGGTATCAAGAAGTCCATAAGATTCAAAGGTTCAAACATTATCAAATCAACAGAAAAATTCGTTGTAATAAAAAACCCAAAAATATCGATACTAATAGTAATATCTCAAATTATATCCTTAACCTTTCGGTCAATGAAAATCTCCAAGCTTTGAACAATTATGTTAGTATCGAATACTATAGAACAGTTTGAAAAAGTCGAGAATTGTCAAACGATATCAAGAAATTTCGAAGAAGCTTATGAAAGTCAGAATTTATCACATAGTATCGAAAAAATCGCAGACTATCCAACTCAGCAAAGAAAAATTCATGAAAGTCTGACTTCCAGCTTTTCAGATGAAGCAACATATTCCGATTTCGAAAATGAGAATGAAATATTTTCTTCTCGTTCATGGACTAACTCCCGACATGCTTAATTTAGATTAAATAACCAACTTCAATAAAATTTATGAGCTAGAAATTTAATTGACCAGCCCTAGCAATATAATATTACTTACAATTACAGTAACAAACATGAAAAAAAAAACAAGTTAACTTTTGATGTTCGCATACAAAACAAAAAGTAAATCTTGTAGGTGGTCAAAAATATCCAATATGAAGCATATTGTATGCGACGGAGGCAAAAACGATGGCAGCATCAAGAACGTGCAGCCTGATCACGACTTTATTAACTGTGAACAAACAAATGCGTTTTTAAGCCTATATCTTTTAGATAGGATCAATAGCATGCAACTTTTCTGCTTCAAGTTGAGTTCACGAAATAAAGAACAATTTAGTATTAAGTCAATAATAACTTAAAAAGCAAGCATATGTGTGGCTTATGTCAAAAATTTTATAGAAAAGGAAACCAAGCATTAATCATCATATGTAGAGAAGGTATTATCTATATACAGATTAGATAACTTTTGAAGTTCAAAGAAGATTGTTGTTAATCACTTTGCAATAAAGGAAGTAAAGGAGTCTAGGAGCTTTTCGGTATAGAAGGTAAAATTTTACATAGTTTCTTTTATACGCATTTCACAGTCAATTAGAAAGACAACATTTTATATTTATAAATTGCTTATCGGGGCTTTTGACAGCCATTTGGCGTATGAATATAAAGACATGTTCCCCTTTGTGTTACCTTTGAAGAGACTCAGTAAACTTTCGTTCTGAGGTCCTCAAAAGACAACTTACAAAGACTTTAAAAAGAGTGCGTTCCCAGAACGTAGAATTCTTTCACAGGCACTTAACGAAGTCTTTTAAAGATCTTTGATTAAAAAAGAAAAAAATTTTATTTTATTTTGTTACAGAATTTAATTTTTATTTATGTTTTATTCTCCGGTCTGGAACCCATGCCCCAACAATCCGTAGTCCTGTACGCTATTCACGTTAAAGGCGAATCATTTTGTTTTTCTCTCACATTTGTCTTGACAAATAAAGGAACAATATAAGGCCAAGAAGCGGTATGTTTTTCAAGTGAGTTTTATGTCTTCAGTATAAAGACGCACACGAGACATGCCACCTCATATCTTTATAAGCATTTTATTATTCAATTTCAATAAATTTTTTAAAGTTTTTCAACTTTTGAAAATTTTAAGAAATTTTTGCAAGCTTTGAAATTTTTATATTTTTTGTGGATTTTTAATTTTTTCAGTTTTTTTCAATTTTTAAAGTTTTTCAATTTTTTTTAAATTTTTTAACTTTTGCATGTTTTTTAAATTTTTTCAACTTTTGAAAATTTTAAAAACTTTTTAAAATTTTTGTATTTTTTTGAATTTTTTTTTTTTTTTTGATTTTTGAATTCTTCAGCTTTTTTAAATTTTTTGAAGTCATCCGATTTTTTTAAATTTTCTAATTTCTGCAAATTTTTTTTAAACTTAAAAATTTTTAGAAGGTTTTGCAATTTTTGAAGTTTTTATATTTTTTTTTTTTTGGAATTTTGAAGTTCTTATATTTTTTTTTTTTGTTGGAATTTTGAATTCTTCAGTTTTTTCAATTTTTTTAAATTTTTGTAAGTTTTTCAAATTTTTCAACTTTTGAACATTATGAAAATCTTAAGACATTTTTGTAATTATTTAAAGTTTTTATATAATATATTATATTATTTTTTTTAATTTTAATTTAATTTTCGATTTTTTTAAATTTTCTAATTTTTGTAAATATTTTAAAATTTTTATGAAATTTTTACATTTTTTTGGAATTTTGGATTTTTCAGCTTTTTTTATTGACAATACGTAGCATTTATGTTCAGAGGCGCTTATTAAGTTATGTGTTTTATATTTAGAGTGAATATTTAGGGTGGTCCTCATACAAAAACATTTTTAAAATCGCATTTTCTTCAAGATGGCTGTGTCGATTCACATGGAATGGACACCACGTAGGACTTATGTTTAGAGGCGCTAACAATGATATGTTACTTATATTTAGACTGAATATTTATGGTGGTCCTCATGCAAATTTTTCTTTTTTAAATCGCATTTTCTTGAAGATCGCTTTATCGTTTCACATGCAATTAACACCACGTTGTCCTTATATTCAGAGGCCGTTATTAAACTTAATAAATTTTATATAAGGGTGGTCCTCATACATAGATATTTTTAAAATGCTTCCTTTTTCCACAATAATTGAAGTGTTCGTATTTCCATTGAGCTATCGAGGGATCTAAACAATATTCCCATCGCATTTTGTTTTTTGATTTCAAAGCTTTTTTTGAATGCTTGCAATTTGGGTTTGCAAATTTACACATTGAATCTTTTAATCAAGTGTATTGATCTTCTGGCCACGCCTGATCTAAACCTTAAAAGTGCTTGGGCTTGAAATATGAGATATTGACTGAGATTTTTCTACTTTCTGATATAGACAAGTCAAACAAATATTAAAGTTTTGATGCGTTAAAAAGTTGCATGATCTAGCACTCAATCATTACACACTAAAAATTGTTTAACTCACATATATTCCTTTAAAGTTTAAGAAAAAAAAAATTTTACAGCTCAATCGCTAAAAATAAATATAACATAAATGAATAGCAAACCCAATTCGTACACACAATGTGAACATTTTTGCTTAATTAACACAACAAAAGTGTAGCATACTAATAGGCTGCTTGCATTACCACGCCAGAGAAAGCCTTAGTATGCCTACCGTTACCTGCCAGATTTTTCATTCAAACATAAAGCTTTGAAGAAATAAGAGAAATTTAAAAAAAAAAGTTTAAAAAACACATAAATAGTAGACGACGACAACGCTAACCACATGATGATATCCTTTGAAATGAAAAGAGTCTGCCGTTTTTTTTGTATTATTTTCTTCAACTTCTTAAATTTTGTTTCATTTGAATGAGCGCAACAAATGAACAACAAAATTGTATAAAAATATTATGCTCACATAGCACCCATATAAAAAAAAATGAAGAAAAACCAAATGCCTCCCTACTTTGTACTTTTTGCACCTTGGAAGAAAGTACCAAAATAAAACGATAAAACAAAAGAGTATTTTCCATTTGCTTTTCATTAATTTTGAGTGGAAACGCCAAGTATGCAAAAATAAAGAAGAAGGAACCAACAGTAAAGTTGTACGGGCGGGCGCGCCTAGACATATGCAACAGTTTTTTCTTTTTCTTTCGCATTTTCGGCTGACTTGCATTTTAACGCTTTGTTTTTGCTAAAATTAAAAATAAAAAAATGACAAGAGGCCAAATAAAGCATTCATACGTTTTAAGATTTTTTTTATTTTTATTAGGTTTCTTCACATTTGATAAAGCATAATAAAATTAGCTGTCGACAGTATGGGTTGGAAGAGGGGTGCTGGGGTTGCTGCATAAAAAATGTTTCCAAAAAAGAAGTCAAGTATCTATTCAGTGCTTCGTTAACCCTTCACAATTTGTTGCAAATTGTCAAAATTTTGCTGCCAAACATTCTGCTGAAGTGCATTTTTCGGCAACAACAACAATTGCATTTTGTGAGTAAATCTCTAAGGATACTTCAATTATACTATTTCTTTTTATTTTCTTTAAAAAAATATAAATAAAAATATGTACCTATCTACATATTTGATATGTCGTGCTGAGATATATGATTCTTTTTTTTTTTTTTTTTGGCTTTTCGTTCTTTTTTACTGTCAATTAATTAACCGAAATAAAAGCACTCAACTGTGTCTAATTGGCGCTGACGTCAGTAGCTAGGGAAATTGGATGAAAAGTAAAGAAAAAATGATTTTTGGGAGCAAAAATTTGGTGAAATGAAATGAACACTTTAAAGAAATTTCCATAAATATTTATTATTTTATTTTTAATTTCGTTTTTTCATCTTTTTTTTTTGATTTTGGAAATTCAATTTGTTTTTAGTCAACTGATTAGTATTAATTACTGAATTGAAAATTATTTAATCGAATTTACAGTCATTTGCAGAAACTGATATTCATGTGCAGGGAATTAGGGTTGGGCAAATAAATCGAAACAGCATCGAAATATATCGAGAAAAAAACATCGGATATATTGATAATCAAAAACTGCATTTTTGCTGAAAAACTCTATTCTTACCAGCGATGGTGTAACTTTTCAATGTTGCATTTATTTGAGTATATATAACAAAAAAATTCTGTCTTGTTAGGCTGGGATCACACGAGTGGTTTTTCTTTCTTCAAAAGAAGATCCAATATATGCGACGCAATCAATTTGATACTTTACCAGGCTTTAGACCACCATAGACCAGATCTTCACACTACGTCAAATCCTGGAAAAAACCCACGAAAAACAGATCGATACTCATCATCTCTTTATCGATATTAAAGCTGCTTTCGATAGCCCGATACGGGATTGCCTGTATGCCACCATGTCTGAGTTCGGTATACCTGCGAAGCTGGTGCGGCTTTGCAGAATGACGTTGAGCAACACAGCCAGCTCCGTCAGAGTAGGAAGGGACCTCTCCGAACCATTTGATACCGAACGAGGTTTCAGACAGGGCGATCCACTATCCTGCAACCTCTTCAACTTTGTGATGGAAGGGGTTTTGCGAAGAGCCAGTGTACATCGTAATGGCACTATTTTCTACAAAAGTGTCCAGCTCCTTGCATATGCCGATGATATTTATATCATTGGACGTTGTAACCGAGATGTTACTGCTGCGTTCTCTGCTATCGAAAAAGAGTCAGCGAAAGTGGGTTTGACGGTGAACGAGGGCAAAACAAAGTATATGACAAACAGGGAGACGCGGCGTATTGGATCCTTTGTTACTGCGAACAACTATACTTTCGAAGTTGTCAAGGAATTCACCTATCTTGGCACCGCCGTGAACACTCAAAACGATGTCAGCCTGGAGATAAAGCGAAAACTAACTCTTGCTAATAGGTGCTACTATGGTCTCAGTAAGCAATTGAGTAGTAGAGACCTCTCTCGCCCGACAAAACTGACACTCTACAAGACGCTCATCTTACCCGTGCTACTTTACGGCGCAGAAGCATGGGTTGTGTCGCAGACTGATGCAGCCACGCTTGAGGTGTTTGAGAGAAAAATTCTTCGCAAAATCTTCGGTCCTGTTCACGTCGGCGACGACTACCGTATTCGAATGAACCACGAACTGTACGAGCTCTACGCTGACATTGACATAGTCAAGCGCATCACTATCCAACGTTTGCGCTGGCTGGGACATGTTGTGCGTATGGACGAAGAAGCTCCGGCGAAAAAGGTGTTTGATGCGGAAGAGAGGAAGACCATGCCTCCGATGGAAAGACCAAGCCGAGGAAACCCTATCCACGCTTGGTGTGAATGATTGGAAAAGGCGCGTGCGAAGCAGAGGCGCCTGGAGAGAGCTTTTGAGGTCGGCCGTAACCCGGTAACGGGTTGTTATGGCCACCCAAGTAAGTAAGTAAGTAAGTAATCAATTTGATACAGAGCTACCTTTAAACAAAAATATGGAAATTCGTTAGTTGAAAAATAAAATCGAATTTCGATATATCAAAATAAAAAATATCGCCGATAATTATCGAAACAAATATCGATATATTTTGCCCAAGCCTACTCTCTACCAATAATGATCTCCTACTCCGAAAAACCTTTTAAGACCTAAAGCATTTTTTTAACTTTTTGCGACTTATCTGTTCAGTACAAATCGTGGCTTAAGGCACCGAAAAAATATATAAAAACCTGATATATTAATTTTCATTTCGAAACACTCACCTTTATACTAAAATGTGCCAATCAAGTCTGTGCATAGCATGGCCTTGTGCGCCGAAATTGTATGCTGTATTGAGCTGTTCAAGTTTCCTTCTAAGTATATTTTGAAGTTACTAGGATGTGATATTTTTAAGACCAAAACTTAAATATAAAATCACTTCTGGTTAACTAGCGTTAAGCTTTATACGTTAGGGTACACTTTCAGTATTTTTAGCAGGGCTGCCAAGTTGAAAGCAGGAATATCCGGCATTCCCAAAATAAAATAATTTTTTTTAAATAGTTAAAATTTAAGTTCTTTGTAGCAAAAAAGTATTTATTTTATCTTGGTTTTTGCTCAACTATAGGAAGAAATAATTATTTAAATTTAAAAATGTTCGTCTGGGAAAACTTGATGATCGTTCTTTTTTTAGTCGCCAATATAAAAATATTAAATTTTTGTGATAAAACTTTCGCTCTGAGGTCCTCAAACGACACCTCGCAAAGACTTTAAAAAAAATGTGTTCCCAGACAAATACTGTACTTAGATTTCTTTCACAGAGAATTAGCGAAGTCTTTTAAGTATTTTTGAAAGCATAGAATAATGGAATTTTATTTTTAATTAAGTTTTGTTCACCAGTCTCGAACCCATTTCCCAACATAGTCCTGCACGCTATCCGCTAGGCTATCTGTGATATATACATATATAATATTATGCGTTAAAAGCGAATCATATTTTTCCCAAATTTGCCTTGATAAGATTATGAACAATATAAGAACATGAGGTGTCTTTCAAGTGACTTTTATGTCTGCAGTATAAAGACACACTAGAGTCATGCCACCTCATAAATTTATAAGCATTTTATTATGTACAGTATAGACGAGACATGAGAGGCATATCTCGTGTGTCTATTTATAATGTACATAATAAAATGTTAATAAAGACATGATAAAATTTAAGTAAAAGTGTATGGAAATTCATCCCATTACCGGCTTTTTTAGAAACTTTGCAGTTTCTACCGGGCCCCCGGCTTTGAGATGAAATTCCAGGCTTGGTCGAGTCAAAAATGGCCACTTGGCAACCCTGATTTTTAGTATGTGCTTAAAAACGCCTTTTATTGAAAGTTGAATCTAAAGACAAAACCAAAATACGTCGCTCAATTTGACCCATATCAACTATTCAAATTTCCATAAAAAATTCAACGAAAATGTTAAGTTGCAGTAATCCATGACAATAGTAAAAAATGTTTCTTAACAAAACTTACCATATCCACTGTTACGTTACAACTTAAGCTGTTAAATAACTGTAATGATAGCTAAGATTCCACTGGTACTGTAAACTAACAGATATATAAATTTTGTGGCCATATTCAGTTTTTTTTTTGTGTGAAGATGAATTAAATCTACGCTGCTATAAAATTATTCTGCTATTTACCTATCGCAAACTGTTTCCACCACAATATGTTCTGACTTTCACATATGAATTATAGCTTGTTATGTTAGAACTATTGATTGAAGTGATTGATTGGATCGAAAATTTTTAACAACATACTTTGCACTGCTACCAACATATTCGTATTATAGTAAGATAGCCACTTTTATAAGAAAAAATCGCAAACTCACGAGTTTGAAACTTATCACTAAAAAAAATTACAAGGAAGAAGTGGCATCAAAAAGAAAATATGGCTAAAGTAAATTCATTTCACATGATTTACAACAACTTAACGTATATGCAACAGCAGCAACAACAGCAAAAACTACTTACAACAAACAAATTTTATGTCACGGTGATCAATAAAACGAAGCAGCTTCATAAAATTGTTATGTCTTAGATATGAGACTTCAAAGTCACTTTCTATCACGCTTAAGATTTGCATTCAACTAAAAGGTAATTCCTTAATATTCCTAACTTCTCTATAGTCTTTCCCTTACGAAAGAAGGACAGAATCGATATTCCACGTACGATACAAATGTGGCGCTGATTAGGCCCAAAATTTCATCAAGAAATTATTGCTGAAGAGCATGGTTTAAATGCCATGACTAAGTGCATGTTATAAAATCAACAGTTGCTGAAGTTAGGTCTTATAAAGACAACCCGAACACAAAGCAACAGTCCATGGTATAAAGCCTTGAAGGTGCAAGATCACCCATTTATTTATTTATTTAATAATTTCTTAGCCTATGAACAAATTATCCTTACAGACTAAATAGGAAAAGAGAAGAAATAAATCTAGAAACAATTCTCAATAATAAAATTCGCACTAATTATATACAGAATTCAGTAAATTCAAAAAACAGCTTTTCGAAGCAGAAAAATCAACATCAATTGAATTGGAGATATTATAAAATTCAATTAAAGTTCTAATAATGGGAGCATTAAGGGCATAGTTCGTTCTAATAAATCCAACAAAAAACGTATCGAAATACCGAAGAACTCTGGCAGGAACGTTGAATGGAATCCTTTCGAGAAGAAAAGCACAGGCAACCACATCTCGGATGACATCTAGTGTTTAGTTTTCTAGTGTTCTCAGATTTACAAGGATACATCGAGACCTATATGAGGGGACTGGCTCATGAAAACGCAGAGGTTGAAGAGCATACCGAGTACAAACTTTCTGTATACGCTCAATACGATTAACATGACACGCATGAGAAGGTCTCCAAATGAAAGACGCATCATATTCAAGCTTAGAACGGACAAAAGAAGTATAAAGGATTTTACGTGAGTATGGATCAGAGAACTCACTACTGTTACGTCTGACAAAAGCTAGCTTAGCATATGCCTTAGATATCGTATAGATAATGTGACTAGAGAAGATAAACTTTGCATCAAAAACTACACTAACACAACAGTATTCGCTTTACTTTTTCAGGGAAAAAATGTAGCATATTTTCCTGGAAACTGGTCACACAGTAACTGGCATAAGTTTTCAAAACTTTGTTGGCAAATCAGAAAAAAAATAGGAACTGCTCTTTCGCTACGATAATGCGCGAGCTCACAAAGTTCGAAAACCCAATTACTTTATTGCGCTACCAGGCATAGAAAACTTTCCGCGGACCTTTCGTTATTTCTAGCTATTTTCAAAAACGAAAATTAAAATTTTGGGGGGAGCAGTCTTCAGTAGTTAGTAATGTGAAGATAACACAGGCCGACAAAATTTTGCCAAAAAACGTAACCAGATACGAAAATATATTTTTCGTAAATTTTTGACGCGTTGAACTCAAATCCAAGGTCGAAATTTTACTGATGGTTGCGGCTTTCGAGATATTCCAACCTTAAAGTGTGAAAATCACGGTTTTTCGAGATATTTCAGGTTTTATTATATTGAAACCATTAATGATCCCAAAGAAGTAATATCCCAATGTGCAGAGTGTAATATCAACAAAAAAAAAACAGGCTCAGCGATTAGGCCCATTTCTGGCTTAATAAGCAAAATTACCATATTTTGATTGAAGAGCTACCCGAAGAGGTTCTAGGGCTGCCATTGCATCCAGACAAAACAAGAATTTGGTGTGGCTTATGGGCTGGTGGAATCTCTGATCTATATTTCTTCAAAAATGAGGCTGGTCAGAACGTAACTACGGATGGCTCCCGATATTTCGCCATGATAACAGACTACTTGCTGACGATATTTGGTCCCAAGATGGCACTACTTTCCACATAGCCCGTGAAACCATGGACCAGTTAATTTCCCGCTTTGGATCGGTGAATCGGCTTTTTGAAAAAAGTGCAAAAATCATCCGTTTTATAAACAGGTATTCAAGATGCTTACACCGAACGCCAGCTCTTTGGCGTGACACAACGTGACTCAAAACAACCTAAGCCAATATAAAATCAAATACACATCTCCAATTTGTATCATGCAATGAAAAGCAAATAATAATCACATAGATGGCGCTACTCATAGCTAGAAAACCATTTGGAAATGCGGCAGCAACATACCGAGTAACTTCGCTTGTCGTGGCACTTGGCCGGTGCGCATTAACATAATTTATTCGCATGCTGACCAGGTTGACCTGATTGGTGATGGTGGTGGTATGGGCAAAATTTTTTCTTTTTTTTTTTTCTTCAATTATTTTTCCATCCATCTCGCTCGCTCTCTCTCTCTCTGGTACTTTTTTAACTATTTGTTTTCCTAAGTGAATCGGAATTTTCTATCGAACTCAAGTTGGTATATTTGTTGGTTAAAGTTGAAATCAAAAGGAAACATATCATTAAAATTTTGCAAACGATTTTCAAATAGTTTTCAACAAGTTTCATTTTCATAGTTCAAGTTGCTGCTGTTGTTGTTGTTGTTGATTTTATTGCTTTTGAAATTAAGTTTTCGTGATGTGATTTATGATTGTTGAGTTTGTTTTTGTTTTGGTTTGCTTTGGATTTTGCTGAAGTTTGAAAATTTGAGAAATTCTTTAATTTAGTTGAATTTCGATTGGATTGGGCTTTTTTATTGATTTTTGCATAACACGAGCATAGAAATTAATTATGGGGTTTTGCTTCAATGATAAAATACTCGATGGAACTTTAAGAGCTTTTCATTTTATATTGCATTGAATTTGATATAATGACATTAGGATTTTTGAATTTTTTATCAGTTCAATTGCCAATATATCAGCATGAAACTGCACAGAAGTCTACCTATTCCAATTCTCCCACACTTCTTTGATTCGTCGTAAATTAAGAATTCTCAGAAATCACGTAACATATGAAGAACACACGCAAAATCCAAAGAAACACTTGAAAATATCATCACGTATGCTTATTCCCAGGGTACCACAGAGTTCCTGGAACAGTAGCATAACACTCACTGAATGGGAGCAAAAGCAACATCGTAGAGAAAGCACAAAAACTTAAGTTGAAATCAATAAAGGAATTAATAGAGAACATAGAAAATCGGAAGCACATGCTGGATGAAAAACAAATGAAGCGCTGCAAATCAATTCGTTACCAACACATATTGCCAGTAAAACCAATACACCAAACATAATACGAGTAAGAAGTGCCATAGCAATTACGTGTTGTAAACTGAATTAGAACAAAGGGTACTATGGTATAGCTCCTCAATGGGTTAAGATAATTTCGAAATAAAGCGTGAGATAAAATCAACAACAAATCCATAAATACGAATATTCGCAATAAAGATCAGATCAATAGATTTTTGTGTTACCAAACTGAGCAGTCAAGTCAGACAAAAGCAAACAAATCAATTGATATGGCCAAAGATCGATGATGATTCGCATTGCCAAAGTTCGTCAAACAATTTGGAAGTGGATCATTCACGTTTCCACGCCACCACGTAACGCTAAGGTTAAGACGATATTGCGTCCAATAGCAGCTGTAGTAGCAGGCAATTGTTGCATTCGGCTCATTTTCGGCTTTTCTATCTCGAGTACACTACATTTTATGGGATGAAGCCTATGAACTCTTGAGTAGCTTCAAACTAGATGGCGTGAAAGTTTCTCATCGGTATATTTCATTAGAAACTTCCGGCTTAAATATCTCGAAAAGTAGGATTTTTCAGTTATAAGTTCATAAGTTATACTTACAATATTTAGACCTATCACATCACGATGGATGGTTTTATAAATAGTGTCGGAATATGCGCTTGACTTTTTTACCCAGCACGCAAGGCATATGATCTTTGCCCTTTAATATATACCACATAGAAAGCGGTATGTGGGTATAGAATATTATTTATATGCTTGATCAGCGTTACATCCAAAGTCGATCTAAGTAGTTATGTCCGTCTGCCTGTCTGTTTTTTTTCGAAATCAGAATTTCTGTAGAAAGAAGCTGTAATATTTGGTACACCGATTATTTCCTCCATTTTATCTCATAGGGAATAAAAATGTAACATAACGGTTCAAGGAGGCGCCTACCGTCCACACAAACCTAAACCTTCCTAGGAGTTATATAAAGGTTCAGGTTCTCGGATACAATAAGCAATACGTACAACAGTTACCTCGGGAACTACTAAGCTAAATTCAAAAATCTTAAAGCTCTAAAAAAAGGGTGATTTGTTTCAGCAATGACATGATTAACATGGGCGTGGCATTTACTTTACAAGTAGAAACTATCTGTTTCTTGTGGTCCGGTATATCCCAAAATTGAGGGAGATATTTCTTGGGGATATGCAAGTTAGGAAATAAACAACTAGAGTCCCACAAAAGGAAGAAATTTTGTTCCCGCCTACTATGGACTCTCGTAGTTGACAAGATCCACAAAACGAACGACGTAGTTGCTCTGATTCCCACCCACTTTGCGGAATCCGTTTTCCGGAATTGACATTTTCAGGAACGACCAAAAACCCGAAATTTTTTTTCCGGAATCGGTTTTCCGGAATATACATTTTCCGGAACGACGGTTTTCCGGAATACGTTGAATCAGATCACTCGTTCAAAATTTCGCGGAATATGCAGATCGCGGGGATGACCTACGATTTATGCGCTCAATCGCACACAACACAAATTTCAAGTTTTTTGTACGATGACTTAGTGTGGATAGCAATCCAGGTGTTGAATACATTACAGACTGATCCGCCCCGAAGCCGGTGTTAGATTTTTGGGAGTTTTAAGTCCTGAGCCGCGGCCGAAGGCCGCCCACTTACCATTACTCTTATGTAAAATTGTGTGGCTAGCAATCCAAACAAATTTCATACAAATTCAAAACATTTTAATCATGACGCATAAGTTAGTAATTATTATTTCCAAAAAACAGTCGTTCCGGAAAATGTACATTCCAGAAAACCGATTCCGGAAAAAAATATTCTGGTTTTTTGGTCGTTCCGGAAAAAGGATTTTGGAAAGTGTACGGTAATCAGTTGCTCTAACCAGATGCAAGTTTTTGCCATTCCTCGTCTCTTCCACAAAAAGTACCCTTTGAACAAAAATGGAAGAATTTCACCAATACACTTCTTCTGTTGATATAGTGTAGGGTATTTGGATTTTTGCGAGGTGAAAGAAACATCCTAAGGTAAGATTGGATCATATCGTATTATCATAATTTTGGCCGTGGATGGACTTGTAAATCCAATTTACATAAAGTCGTTCAATCAAATCGAATGTTGATGTTCATTCATCCAAAGCATCTTACGTTAACGTTGGACATTCGAAAAGAAAATGGAAAACAGTTTCATCAGCATCTGGATCTGGATTTTTGAGTGGATGTCCAATATTGGGCTTAGCTTGGCTAAATGTTTACCCGTTAAAAAGTATTCTGTTATAATACCAGTCCGGATTTTTGATGAAATATATCTACTGAACCCGCGGTTATATTCTTTTGGCATCGTCCACAAATGAGGCTATCTAAACCTCATGAAGATGTGATTTTAACTGTATTTTTTGGCCGTTTAATCGACAGGTCTGTATTTTCACTCTTCAAAGCTGAGCCTTTCTTCAGCAGTTCGTCAGCGTGGTCGTTGTCGGGAGAGTTACTGTGACCAGAGACCTAACAAAAAACGACGTTATACCGGTTGGTCAAATCGCAAAAAGGTGTTTACAATTCAAAACTATTCCAGATCCAATAAAATTTGAGTTGATAGTATTGAGTTTTTGTTGTTGTTTAAATAATATAAGAGTTTAGCTACTACAGCTATTAGCCCTCTTAGCTATTTTTTTTTCGCTTGGCTATCAAATGACTTAAGCCTGAGAAACTCTGCAAAAATTAGGTATCAAAGATCGCTAAGATAACATTCTCTCAAGTTCTATATATCCCATTTACTCTAAAACTGTCCAACTTGACCGAACATAGTTGTCTCAACTGTTGATTTTTTTGTATACCCTTTTTCTGGGTTAACTCAAATCAGTGCTTCCGCAAGAAATTGTGTGGAAACACGTAGAGGCGGCGGCAGCAGCAGCAGCATCAGCATAATCGAACCTCATCATCGAGCATAAAATACGGGGTCGAATACCGAAACCCAATTTCGCATCATTGCAAATTTTGTTGGTAGCTACCAGAACTGCTCACGTTAAGATGAACGTTATATTGCGACGACGAATGAACGTTACAAATTATAATGACGGTGACTATGCCGACGAGAAGGACGACCATAACGCTGAATATTGTGACTGACGGTTAGCACAAACAAAAGCACACGCTTTTTTTTGCTGCTGCTGCTGCTTCTTCTTCTTAACTAACTACCTACAGTTCGAATATTTGACTCCCGATATCATAACGTCATAATCTCATGTTTGTTTGTATTAGACACTCTATGATTATTGGACAGACAAATTGTACAACATTTTGACTGACAGTTGTGTGCATGTTGAACAATAGAGCACATTATCGTCAGACAGACAGACAGTCAGTCTAACTAACTGTTGAAAGAGTGAACTATTTGATGATTGACTGGGAGACTTTACGAAAAAACGCTGTGGAGAGACTATGTGGCGCATATGAATTATGATAAATTTGTCTACGTTGCAGGCTGTTTGCTATCTAAAGTTTTAGTGAACCCACCATGTGGATATACGATAGCTTTACTTGTTATTTGTTATTGCATGTCCAAATCATGGGAATTGTAATATCGTTGCCTGATGATTGTTGATTGATTGATAGCAAAGATTACGTTATCTAGTTCAAATAAAGTGAGCTTAAGAAGTTTTGCGGTAGTAAAAAGTTTAAGAATTTCGAAACGCAGAGTTTTGAAGTAGCATGAATTTTAAGGAAGTACAAAAAAAATGCGCTGTCGAAGTATAGACAGAAAATAATCCAGGAAAATACCGCAAGGACTAATGCATTAAATTTTTCTTCCTTCATGTTGAAAATTTATTTCAAAGTTTTTTAATTTAAAAATTTTTATTTGTTTTTTATCGACTGATTATTACACTGTGTGACAAAATTCAAATTTTTTATTGTAACGTCATATCCCGCAAACCATGCAAGATATTCTAACGAAATTTGGTAAACGGATGCCGATCATAAATATCTTGAATTGTACTTAAAGTAGACGAAATTGGAAAAGTGGCCGTGGCACTTTTGCTATATGTTATATCTAAATCAAAAGTAGGTGGAATGGCACCAGTGGGCGTGGTACCTCCTATGTAAGTAAAATACTTTAAATGGTATACATAATAAGCTATGTGAACAATCATATTAAAATTTTGTATTAGCATGTTATTCATGAAAAAGCTATTCCTGAGTCAAAATCGGGCTGGATTGTACCAGATGGGTGTGGCATTGCTCTAAATTTTAAGACTGATTACGGCATATCCCGCAATTATGAAAGCAATTGTGATAAAATTTGGTATTCGAATATCAATTCTTTTGAGTTTTTCAACCTTTTTAGAACTTATTCAATCTCATTTAAATTTTTTGAGCATTTTTCATATTTTTTTGACTTTTTCAACCTCAAAACGAAAAACCGAGCTATGGTCGGTCTACTGGTACTAATCCTAAAAGAAGACGTTATGCTGATCAATTTTGCCGAACACAGTCATAGTTTATGCTATATTCGGAAGTATATTACACTACTTATACTGAAAATTTAAATGGATACAAAAAGTCCGTGGACCACTTGAAGTTCTTAATATAATATGTTGAATTCCATTCTGACAGTTTAAAAAACATGACCCTCGAAAAGAGAGAAGAACATATGATACAGCTGTTTGCAAAGATTTTAGAAGAGGATGTACTGAAAGAATCTAATCATGACGGTTATATTGGCAATGATGAAGCTGAAGATATTGCGGATTATGGCGTGGCTTCGAATGCTTCGGATAAATATCAAAAAACTTTTCTGACAAAGGTTGATTAGGAAAAAGAGATTACTACAGATTGTATGGATATATCATTTCGTCATCCTGATATCCAACAACCAGATCTTCATCATTCTTTGCTGGTTTTCGCATTGACACTGTATGGATAAGAGAATAACTTGGTTCTCGCAGAGATTTCATTCACACAATATTGGAGGAGGTGCACAGTGTTCGACTTCTTAGGGGTCGCTCATTAATTATGGGTTTTTTTAAATTCCGAACCCCCCCTTCCCCTTGGTGAGTTCTGACGGGACCCCACTTCCTTTCCGTGAGACTTGCCTTATAATCTTTTTAAATGTAATCTGCTATAAAAGTTGACCTGAGATTTTTATTGACCCCCCATCTCATTTGGTGAAATTTTTCTGGACCCACTCCCCACTATCTTGATTCACGTAACTTATGGACGTCCCTTAATCTAACGGAATGCACTTAATCCTGATGTAACCATGTTTTGAAAGTTACTCACCAAAGAAGAGTTGGACTCATAACTTGGTGTTTTAATAATTGGAGGTGTTACCCGCCTGAATTTCGAACAATTGAAAATCTTTGGAAAACTTTTTCAAACTCAACTCGTTGTACTTTCGGACTCAATGGGTTTTGGAGCATTTCAAAATATAATTCTTTTGAAAACGAAATAACGCATATACAAAGATGGGCAATAGCTTCATCGTTGTTGAAATCTACGTCCACGAGTCTCAAAAATACCTTAGACCTGTGATGTAGTTTTTAAAAAAAAATTGCTTATATTTTCTAATATATGGTCCAAAATCACCTTTCAGGAGTGAATACATTATTTTTTTACAGTCTCACCCACCGGAAGTAACTACAGTTTCTCGTTGTTGAAATTGCTTTGACACAATCTAAGCCAAACGTTGCGTATTTAACAGAAGATTTGCAACAATATCGTATAAAGCTGTACAACCTTCATATATAAAATTTTAATATTTCAATTTCCTGAAATAACAAGTTTCGCATTAAAACATTATAACGGAACAAAGTCTTTAATCACGAAACACTAACGGCCCTCAACACTTTGTGTTTTTTTTTTTATTTTGAATACGCAAAAATTCAAATTTATTTTAATTAATAAAAGTCACGTGAGTTCGAATCCCACATAGTAACCTTTAAAGCGAAACAATAAAACAAAATAAAGTTTAAACTGTCGAGCGAACCACATAAATAAACTTGACTTCGAAAGGAAAAAGTATGTCAAAACCAAAGCCAAAAATCGAGCTATACATCAAACGCTATAGAAAATAATGCAGGTACGCGTACAGACGAGTAAGTATGTCAATAAAATTTTAATGAAACCAAAGTAATTTCTTGACCAAAAATTAAAACAACATAACCGAACCGAAGAGTATGTAAGCAAATACAAAAAATTAAATGTCATTATCAAGATCAATCATCCAAAATAAAAACATAAGATATCGAAAAAGAGTCCAAATCAACAACAATTATGAAGCATGACTCCATACTGCAGACGATGGTACTTGTAAAGAAACGCAAACATTAGCGCAATATGACAAGCAAATTAACCATAAAATCCATAGCGGATGGATAGATAAATAACAACAAGCAGAGCATAAATAATTTAATTAATGATCGTTTGACAAATAACCAAAAGAAGAGAAAAAAAAACCATACGCTGACAACAAAAAGTCAAAGTATCAATGTAGGTGAAGTGCAATAGAAACCACATATCAATTCCAAGCGCCGATGATGATCAAGCGCTAAACGCAAGCAACCAACAGTAACAACAAAAAACACCGCCGCCGCGATAACAACTCAATTGACGGCTGGGTATGGTACTAAGAAAATGTCCAAAAAAGTTGTAGCTGCCGAAAAGTGAGAGTAAACCGTTCAGTCGTTAACTCAATTTAACACCTTTGTTACTTTTTCCATTTTTTTTTTTTTTGTTTGTTTGCCGCGGAGAAATTGTATCACTTCAATGACCGCGTTAACGAGATTGTCGTATGAGCTTTAACGTCATAAGACAGGTTTATCAACAAGCGAACAACAACAAATAAATTTATCGTTTAGGAGTCAAAACTGTCACTGAGCGCTTGATAGTCAGCGGCGTAACTATAAAATTTTAAATAGGGCGTCACTTGCATTGAAACAAAGTTACTATAAATGTTAAACACTTTTTTTAAGATATTTCATGTGTGAACATTCTTATTGGGTGCGGCATGCTGGCGGGTATACGATAAAATCTATACTAGAGAGAGCTTGGCTTAAAAGCTGTATGTTTTTTTTTTTATTTTTTTTTTTTTTTTTGAAACATACAACATACTTCTTCATTAAATTCAACGATGGAGTCGCTAAACTCATGCGGTTGCACGCGGCCTCGCGCTGTAAGGGGGTCTTGTCTGCCAAATTTTTTTTTTTTTTTCAAAAATTACGATGAAACGATTTGGAATTCTTTATACAACATCGTAGACACAGTTTTGGAAATGAAACTTCTTTGGCGGGGTTGTGATTTGAAATTAGGTGTACATAATGAAACGCAAAACGTGACACTATGGGTATTCATCTAAGCGCGCAAAACCCTCGCAAACTGTGCATTTTTGCGCTCTCGCAAACGAACACTCATTAATCGTATGGAAAGCTTTTTGAACAAACTGGAAAAGTTTGCGCGACAATTTGGTAGCGCAAACTACCAAATTGTGCAACTCAATAAAGCTCTTACCATCATGTTTTCCGAAGAATTGCAGTATTGATAAATCGACTACAGCGATTTCTTCAGACATTTTAATTAATTAGCTTATGTTTTTCGCTTTCTCTCGGCATTTTAACTTTTATATTTTGACAATTACAATTTGACATGCTCTGCTCACCACAAATTGCACAAAATATTCGAAGGGGCGTTCATGACACACATCGCGCAAAACTGACTATTTGCATAAATGGAAAACTTGCTATTTTTTTTAGCCGACTCTCACTTTGTATAGTTGTTTCCTAAAGGTAAGGCATAATTTACGGGATCTAGAATAGCTACAGCAATAAATGATATTGCAATTTAAAGTACTCATCACGCAGAGTGCCCGAAAATTATTAGCTTCGAGATCGTTTAAACAAAAGCTGAGATATAAGCGTGGAAAGATTTCCTATTTTTTTAAGTATTGCACTGATTAACTGACAAAGTCTTGCCAAAGTGACGAGAACTAATTCTACTATGCTCTCTCATTGAAATTTGCTATTGCTTTTGATATTTTGATAGCAACAACGCTTAATTAAGAAACAACAATAACAATTACAATGAGAGAGAGTGGTAGATTTTTATCGCCTCGCTATTGCAAGGCTTCGGTAGTTAATCAGTGCAATGCTTGAAGAAAAAGTTAAATTTTCCACGCTTATATCTCAGCTTTTGCTTAACTGATTTAAAAGCTGATAACTTTCGGGCACTCTGCTTGATGAGTGCTTTAAATTGCTATATAATTTATTGATGTGGCTATTCTAGATATCGACAACTCTTATCATTTAATAAAACATTTTCGTCTCATTCCATCGCAGTTTAGTTTTCTAAAGGTTTCACTTCTAGCACATGTGAACTGCACTAATGATTTTTTTTTTATACGTGTTATATTCACATTAAATTTACTTTGGGATTTGTATTGTTTGTTGTTGCATATTTCAGAAAAAAAGAAGCGAGCAAACGACCAAATAACAATGCGCACATTGAAGACAGCTTCTTTCGTTTCATTTGATCGGCTTACTTGTATTTCTGCACTCATGTTGTTCTCCTTGGAATTGACATATGGCTTATTGCCGTATTGCTTATTTTTTTTTTTATAGAGATCGAATTTATTGTGTGTTTTTTTTTCTGTTTTTGTCATTTTTGTTTTGGTTGCTTTTGTTGTAAATAGCTCCTGCTTCCTCAATTTTGCCCACCTATGCTCTAAACTGCATTAAATCGCATTGGCTTTCGAGTCGCATTGGCTTTCGGATCGCATGACAGAGTAGGCTCTCCAGAAATTGTCCGACCCATTCTTGGTATTTGTGATTAATTTGGTTGCACTTCCCTAAACAAATATCGCAGTATAGCATTTATATGTAAGTTCTTGCAACGACAATAAGTACCAAGCTCTCTTGTCGAAATGAGACTTATTCGGCTGGTGCTAGTCTGCAACATTTAGAGTATTTGTGTGAAATTTGGTATCTATAATTACCACCAACAAAATTTTTCCCACTTTAGCGTTTGAAAGTTTTTGCTTCAATGGCAGCTGCGACGCCTTCTTGTCGCTTTCGCCCAGTTTTTGTTCAGAGTTAATCCAAACAATTCATAATATTCGTGTGAAATTTAATTGCACTACCGTAACTAAATCTTTCAGTATAGTATTTTTAATGTAAGCGGTAGGCGTGACCGGCAACTGATATTAATTGCATGATGGTTTTCCCGTAATTTTGATTACTCAAGAATTTAGATGCAGACTTTTCTTACGTGACACGCCCTCTTCTATGCATTAAATACCCTGGGTGTAGGATATTATTTGAAATTACACTTACAGTGCAATTCCCCATTACGGACAGCCCCAATACCCGTACAGCTCCGATAACCGGACATATTTCAGCATATTTCAGCGACACTCACTAACTTTTCCATACAAAATACATTCCGATAGCTCCAATAACCGGACAAAAATACTGCGACGGTGGGTGTCCGGTTATGGGGAATTTCACTATATTTCTTATTGAAAAAAATAAAAATCAAAATGATATTAAGTTTCTTTGTGATATTTCGGTACTGAAAACAATTTGTAACTATTTTAATGAGCTTACTTTTCAGTACAGTGCGTGATAACAACCAACAAAAACTACTAGTTTCATTCATTGTTAAGTGGAATCATCAGCGACCTTTGAGCTGATGAGTGAGAATGCTTTTATGGCTTCCATTTTATATAGATTTATGTACTCGTATTTTTATATAATTATATATTAATGGTCGTGGAAAGTTTGCATTCATCATTTTAAATATGATACCATCGTGCCAAACAGAGTGGAAAGCAGCTTTTATGTTCATTAAAACCATTTCCGTGGATTTTTTCGTATTTAAGTTGGTTTTATCGAAATTTGTAAGTAATTCTCACCATAGGATGAACAGTGCTATGTTTTCTCCGAAACTCAAATTGTTGAATTGGATGCACATTATTGTTTTCGATGAACTCTGATAGCTTGCCTTTAATAAATTTTTTCCAACACCTTACTTGTGGACGACAGTAAGCTTATTGGCCTGTAAGAATGGGGATTTTCTGGTGGTTTGTTAGGCTTATTTATAGCGATTTCTTTCGACTCCTTCCAACATTTTCGAAAATAGCATGATTTCAGACAGGCATTAATAATATTTGTTATATATTTTATCCCTTTTTTTGAAAGGGCTTTCAGGCATTTGTTTTGTATTTCATCAATACCAGGGTAAAATTGGTGTATAGAATAATTTTTATATTTTTAAGTAAAAGCATTAATGATTATGAAGTGATTTTTATTTTCAACATCATAATCAATACGATCATATTCTCTCAAGTCAAACACGGAGAACTGTTTCTAACAAGCATCTACATTATCCCCCCCAAACTTTCGACAGCTCTGTCTTAAAAATAAGAAACCACTTGTTGATCTTTGCAATCTGCTGCGATTGTTGTGCTGCGCTGTGCTGTGCTGTGAGCTCGCGCTGAGCGCATACACTACGATCAATGTGCGATTACCGACCGCTTGACCAGCGTGTTAACTTGATCTTAAGTTTCTCAATCTCTAACGTCGACTCTTTAACAGCTTTTATTGCTGCCTTTTTTTATTATTGAGTTTTCATGATTTTAGCATGCGCACGCTACTGTTAGCCAGTTGACTTTTAGTCATTAACACGAACGGTAGTAGTAGGTCGTCTTGAAGGAAAAAAAAAAAACGGTTAACGGTTTCAATTAACAAGACGCTGGCTGCTCTCATACGAACGTTCGCAGAAAGCGAAAGTTAAGTGAAAAATCTGTGATAAAAATTTGTTTTTTCAATAAAATTAAGTTTTCACAAAAACTTATTAAAAACAAACTACTTAATAAAATTTTGCAAAAAAAAAACACTTGTCGAAAGTCTTAAGCGAAAAAAGAAAAACAGCCATGCCTTCATCCAGTCCACGGATTATATTTTATTTGCTCTGTGCAGCCTCACTGCTGGCGGTGTGCAGGACAGAATCTGGTATTAATAGTAAAAAGAACGCTTATTTTATGTCATATTTTTACTATCTCTGTGTTAATTTTATAAACCCTTTTGCGATGCCAATTTTTTATCGCTTTGTAAATATTTGCCTAACTTAGTTATAAGGTTTTACTAATTTTAAGGTTTATGTTTTAACAAAAAAAAATATTAAATTTTTTGAATTTTTGTTTTTTTGTTGAATCAACAAAACATACAAATGTTAATAATGTGGTATATTGCCTTAAGTCGATATGTTTCTATTATGTAATTATGTTTGTTTTATTAAGTAGCTTCCGTAGTTTTTAGAAATTTTATTGTTTTGTAAAATATGACTGTAAAAATGTATTGGTTGTTGCTGTTATTTGTGATATTTTTTTTATTATTATTATTATTTATCATAAGTTTTTTGTAAATAAATTCCGCATATTTTTATGATTGTAAAATCGTTCTTATTTTTTGTTTTTATAAAATAATATTTTGGAAATATTTTTAGGGGTTGTTTTACTAGTATTTAAAATTAACCTACCCAAGCTTATAATTAAGTTTTTTCAATTTATTTATATGTTTCGAAAAATTTCCGTACATAATTTTTTTTCGAAAATTTTTTGACGTTATAAAAACCAAAAAACTTTTTTCAAAAATTAAGCTTAATTTTCTTATTAAATTAATTTTCTTATTTTCAAATTAAAAAACACAAAATCTTTATAAATTGGTTGAATTTACCGACAATACAAACAAATTATTAAAGAACTTAATGCCATTCTCTATCAGACTTGTCAAGTGACTTGCTTGTGAGTCTTTTAGGAATTGAGAAATTTTGGAAAACGTCGTTAGTTGGAAGATTTTTGCTATAAGTATGTACCTAATTTTTTTTTCTAAATTTGGTTTTTAAAAAAAGGTTGTCAAACAAATTTAAGTCCGGAAATTTGTTTCCGGAAAAAAAATTGGTTTTCAGGAAAAGTTATTTTCTTTTGGGAAGACCGTTAATTCCTTGTTTTCAACTTGGTTACCCTGTTTTGTAATACTTTTACCACATTTTTTTCAAATATTTTTGGTAAAAATCAACTTAACATTATATAAACTTTTTAATTAATGATTTAATACAGCGGTGGGCATAGAAATCTTACAAAAGAGCAAAACAACAACATCAAGCAACAACAAACGAAATTTTAAAACTTTTTTTTACTTTCATTTCCAAATTTGCCATTAGCACAAAAAAAAACCAAATTGCACTACAAACAAAAACAATTGCTACATTCGACAAGACACAATGCGGCGCCGTCGTTTATGCCTTTGTGTTTTGTTTTTGTTTTCATTTGAATTCAAGTCAACGCTGTGCCTCGATAGCGTTTTTTCGCTTGCTTGTGCGTCAAATAACGGTAAGAGCAATGAGAGCAAATAGGCCACTATGTGCCCATCACTGATTTAATATGTTAACTATTCTCCAGTAGCGTAGCTAGGAAGTGAGGATAGAGGCGATAAAATACTCGTCGTACTATTATAGTCCAGCAGAAATAGGGTTTGAACAACAAAATCATTCGTTACAGCACTCTGACAGCGGAATATTGTTGAACAAACTCTTGTAAAAGAGGACAAAATAAATCGAACCGGCAGCAGCTATGCGGGGTGGAATGGAGTGCATTTTTAGAGGTCGAACACAGTTTTTCACTATTTCTGGCTAAGCTGTGCATCCTATCAAAAAAAGTTTAATGTGAAAGTTGTAGGAAATAAAAAGATTTACAACTTTTGTACTGCTCATTTTCACCTTAACCTCAAAATTTTTTTGAAAAAATGGCTGAAAACAGGTTTTTTGGTTTTTAGTTTTTTCTTCGACAAAAAAGTTTCTATGAAAAATATACTTTTTAGTGTTACACAAAGGCAGTCATTTTTTCAGAGGGAAATATTTAGAGGTTGTAGTTAAATTTAATTTTCAAACCAAAAAAACCGATATTTTTAGTTGCGATTCCTCTTAAAACTGCACTTTCTAAGGAGTTATGTTGCTGCTCACTAACTCGTTGTTATGCCTTCTTTAGATAAATGGTAAAAAAGGTACACCGCAATGGAAAAAATTACCGAAAAACTAAAAATCGGTGGTCTCCCCGCAAGTAGAGCTTTGGTGTTTCTTGTGTAACACTTCAAATCCTGTGTTGTTTTCACTACATTCACCTTAATACACTATAACTTGAAATTGTGAATGCCACAACATGAATTTCCATGAAAAAAATAAATGATAAAAGAAAATCTGATTTTTGGTCCAAAAGTTTTCGAAGTATCGTATGAGCAAGTGATTACAATATTTTGCTTCAATAATTAATTATTCACTCTAACTAACAGTGCATGTATTACTTAAAAAAAAGAGACTACATGTAAAAAAAAATTTACTTAGATAATTTTTGGACCAAAATTATTATTTTGTAGTAAGCTTAAAGTGATTTTGTAGAAAAAAACTTTTCGAAATTATTTTCAATTAAAAATATTTCATTTTGCTAGGGTTTTTGTGATGTAAAAAACATTGAAGTTTTTTTGTTTTTAGTACAAAGTAATTTTTTCTGAAAAAGAATTTTTTTATTTTGTAAGGCAGGGGTCGCCCTTTTAGTCCTTCGCCCAGGGCGGCATATGTTACAATACGCTGTTACATTTTTCCAGCTGATCTGCCCCTCAATGAGTGAATAGTCACTTTTTATAAAGACAGTTGTAACGTATCGTCGCTAAATAATAGCATTCTTAATAAAAGCTTAGCGGTACCCACAAATTTTTCATAAATGATTCTAAATGATATTTGAAGTAGGAAAGAAAATCGAAATCAAGACTCATCTATTTAAACGAATTGTAAAGAGGTCGAAAACTACAAATTATCAAAAATTTTAATATAAACTTAATTTAGAATCAGAAGTAATCGAATAATATCAGCGAAAATTCTGATAGTATCGAATAATATCAGAAAATATTAAAAAGTTGATGCATTTCTAGAATTATTGAATGATATTGTTACGAAATTTCTGTCTCTTTGATGATAATTTCGATCGCTCACACTTTTCTGAGTTCGATCACTGGATTGTGTAACAATTAAAAACACACAAACTTATTTAGTTATAAAATGGTTTATTTTATTAACGTTCAAATTCTAATATTAATTTAACTCTGTATAGAAAACTGTTTTACTTTACTACGGATCACACTGTATTCACTTTATTGCTTCAATTCAAGTGTTTAGATACAACTGTGTCCGAAAACTCAAATGACACCCTTTTATACTACAGTCATCACTTTCTCTAATAATGGCGTGTATTCTACCATAATCCATAATTTACCAGTGCTTCTAAGTGGCGTGTATTCTACCATAATCCATAATTCACCAGCATGGCGCACTGACGTTGAGCTCACAATTATCCAGAATGTTGCTATTATTAGATGGCGTTGTACGACGGCGACAAATTCTCTTGGTTATTGACTTTAGTACTGCAGTGTCTGTTCGGTTTATTGTTTGCCGCTAGATGGTGCTAGTATCGTTTAGTTTCTTTTGTTGGTTTTTATTTCAAGAGTTTTCTAGCATAAACCAAATTTCGCTACAATATGAAAAAGTAACGAAAAAACTCTATAATATATTTCTATCATACTTTCAATATTTTTCGAATTTTTATCGACAAATTCGATGATTTTCGGTAATAGTTATTAGTAGTACGATATCTGTTGTTTAGGCCGTAACTAAGTACTACTGCACAGTGACTTAAAATCAAAATTGCCTGTTCATACTCGTCGGCAGTCCGTAATTTTTAACTGATTTTGATTTATTTTTTATTAAATTTAATTACTCAATATTAAATTGTTTAGTTAATGGTGATTTTCGATTTTTTTGTTTCTCATATAACTGATGAATAAACAAATAAGCTGGCAAAGGTGGCCATTTCAACTTTATCAATTTTCGCCTTAAAAACAAGTGTAAAATTAACTCGTTATCTAGCAGAGTTGTTGCAACAACACTCGAGGAAGATAAATATTGCAATAAATGTACAAACTATTTCTGAATAACTATTACTACTCTGAGCGTGAGCTTAGCTTTACTTTCTCTGTTTTTATAAACGAAATCTAGATGATTTACGGGAAAAATAGTTTTAAGCTTTTTTGTTCATTATATTATGAGCTTTAAAAAAAAAACAAAGTGCTTTGAAAAAAGTTTCTTGTACTTGTAAATGTTTTTTTCAGTGTATTTTAATTTGTTCTTAAAATCCTATAAAACAATAAACTAAAAATGAACTACTATTTTTGCTGTATTTTTGCTACTAATTTTTGAGTAAAAACATATAAATATAAGCTCACCCTGTATATAAAGTATGCATATAATTTATTGTATAATTATTGCAATATTTATCTTCATCGAGTGCTGTTGCAACAACTCTGCTAGATAATAACCTCATTTTTGCATATTTAATTTTACTTTTTTTGCTGAGTTAGAAATTCTAATTGTTGCAATGGTCAATTTTGTCTGTAAATATATCTGTTTATTTATCAGCTAAATGTGAAATAAAAAAAAAGTAGGAAATCTATGGCGTAGTTTTCTTTGGAATTTCATACTAAGTAACATGAATCAATGTGGTGCTTTCTGCAGAGTCAACTGTTGAGGAAGTTTCTGCTAAAAGATTGAATTTTTCTTTGCCAATACAACAGGTTAAGTGAGCGCACACCATTTTTGGGAACTGATGCATGACAGCTGTTTTAAATAGAAAAAAAAAATTAAGACATGATTTATTTTTCATTATGAGTTATTTGTTTAATAAAAAAATGCCTCGTTGCTGTTTTTATAGCTATTTTTTAGCTTGTCACTTGAAAAAAAATGCTAAATAATAGCAAAGAAACTGTCAAACTGCTTTCAACAAATCTAATCAATAAAAAAGAAGAAAAGTGTAAACAACTTAATGAGCGCATCTTTCCTAAGCATAAGAAAACTTTTGCTTATTACATTTTCAACACTTTTTAACTCTTTGGGATTAAAAAAAAAAAAACTTTTGGTTTTTTGGATGCCCTAATCCAGTTTCTTGCTCTTTACCCCAAAGCCTCTAGTTACAACTTTGCAGTCAACAAAAAAAACTTCTGAAGAATATTTCCGAGGGATAACATAAAAAGAAATTGTTTTCAAAAAAAAACTCTTTTGACTTTACTGAGGTTTTAGCTTTAAGAAAATATTAGACAAGAGGATTGGATGAGTTTTAATTTTATAATTTTTTGCTTAGTACACATATCTCAAAAACCAATAATGTTATTGCATTGTACAGTGGAACCTCTTTAAGTTGAACCTCGAGAAGTCGAAAATCTCTCAAGCTCGAAAAAATGTTGTGTTCCCTTGCCTTCAAGCCCCAAAACCTCCATTGCTCGAATTCTGACCCCTCTATAAGTCGAAATAATTAGTGAGTCCCTACAAGTGAATTCAGTACATACTTTCCCTCTATAACTCGAAAAAATATATTTGACCTCTGTATCTCGAACATAGTAGTGTTTGATTTTACGACCTTTACAAATCGATTATTTGAAACGTATTACCTCTATAGCTCGAAGAAAAATAAGACACTGACTTTAAGAATATGCCGACATCATTGTTTCTTAGAAATCAATGTAAAAGCCTACTTAAACAACAAACCAATTCTATGAAATGATAAAGGATTTTATGACTGACGTTAACACGTGGTCGAAGTCCTCCAAAGTCGAAAACTCTATAACTCGAATTTTTTGGCGTCTACCTTCAACTTCGACTTATAGAGGTTCTACTGCATTAGGATTTTGACTGTTATAAGCTTGCTTAGGCGGGGCAGTTAAAGTGGGCGTGGCACTTTTTTTTTTTTTTTTTTTTTTTTTTGTTAATTGGTGTTTTTCATACCTCATAAATAATCCTGAAGATTTTAGTAAAACTTTAAAGTGAGTAAGTTTGGAATGTAGTAGCGAATAAGGTAAGTCCAAGCCTTTTAAAATTTCAGTATGAAGACCTGGTAGCTCTCAAGAGAGGAAGAGCTTGTCACATCTTAGAACAAATAATAGCAATTTCAATGAAATTGTTACATTTATTTAAGTTATATTTTAATGCGCTTGATTTCCAAATGTTATAGCAACGAAATTATCTTATTCATATAAAGTAATATATCTGACTGAGAGACTTCAATAGCCCTTAGCTAACTCAAAATGAGCAGAATAGAAAAATAAGGAGTGAAACACTTTTTAGGTAATGTAGTTACACTATAATAAACTTTGTTTCCCTTACGGGTTTTGCCAACGCTCTTCGTAAGAAACTTTACAAAAATAAAATTCTCGAAATCAAAATTTTTTTTTTGAAATATATAATCTATTCAAGTTTCATCAAAATCGGTCCAGCTGTTTGAAAATACATTTTTCTTTGAACATATCGAGCTCATAAGCAAGTCCCTTAAATTAAAAAATATAGAAAAAAACCGGTTTATATTTTTTATATGGGTGTTTCCTTTGATAGCGGGCCACCTGGCGTGTGTTGCGCGAATGTTCAGCTCACTCGTAATCGCAGAAAAGTAGCTAGGAAATCATTAAATGAAGCGAATCGATAGACTTTGACCTGTTTTTTGTGATGGCGGCATCAGTTTTTGCTCAAAACTCTTTTTTCCTGATGAAGAGTCTAGAGTTCGGTACATTTTTCTGATATTGATACGATTTCTTATTAAGATTTACACAAATCAAAAAAACAACTCTTCAGCAACAGCTCCATAACTTTTAAATGTGGGATAGCAAGAAATGAGTAAGTGACAAGCAAATAATATGTTTGCATTAGCATTCGATAATTATTTACTTTAACTCGCCACTTTGTTAAAACTAGCGAGTTAGCGTTTTATGATGTTCTAAAGGGCAGAAAGTGTTTACCGCAATGAAACTCAATAAAACAGTGAAACAAAACACAAACTTCTCTTGGAACTTTAGGCTGAATAATTTTAAATCAATCGCCATTTATCTACTGGGATAAATGGAAGTTGATTGACTGTATATATTATTGTTTGTTTTTTTAATCGGGTTTTGCTTTTGAATCCAGTGCTCATCTTGAAAGAGTCAAAATTCTTTTCGGTATTGGTGTTACCAAAGTTAAGTTTCAAATGTATATATTATTCCCACCTTTAGTCCAAGAACTTAGCCTTTAATTAATCAAGAAATTGCAGCAATCAAAGACAATGCCGTTGAAGAAGACTTAGCCTATGAGGCCATTAAACAATTGGGCGATTTAAATCATCGGTTAAATTTGTTAGCACAAGAAGAGGAGTCCAGACAAATTTCATTGCCAAATACCACGATCAATGCGCTAATGGAACGCTTGCCCTGCACATGCGACAAAGGCATCTGTAAATGTTGTGCTGGTGAGTACAAAAAGAAAAAAATCTTTGAGCTATACACAAAGTAAACTTTTTAATTTCAAGGATTTCTCGCTGTAATCGGTATGAACAGCTGCACCGAATTAGTCTATCGCCCAGATGAGTTCTCCTTTGAGCTACGCATGCGTGTTAACAATAATGTTTGGTTCAAACAAAAAGTTTCTGGACAAAATCCTCCACCATTTTGTTTTCGGCCACCACGTTTTGGTTTCGCCAGAGCATGTATACAATTTCATGATATCTGGTTTTTGGGACGTAACATGCATGTTTGTATGCATATGTCTGGTTCGTTTCAAGGATATGAACTTTTCGATCGGTAAGAAGAAAAGAAAATTATTAATGGTGATATTTTGTTAATTTTTTCTTTTTATATTGATTCCAGCAATTTTGACTGTTTACTTTTTGGCGATCAGGGCGTTAAAATTGTTAGGCCCGAACAAGGTTATCCAGTGCGACCTGGCGATGTTGACGTCGATGATAGTGATGATGATATCGAAGATTATGATGAGAATGTTATACGGAGACACAGAAGTAACAGAAGAATACGCACAAGTAAAGTCAGTCGTTTTAATAGGAAATAGACGAAACACTGACTTAATGTATTCATCATCAAAATTTGTTTATTTATTTATTCTATATACCAAATGTTTTTTATTTAATCCATAAATTTATAAGTTTGAAAGATAAAATAATTTTAATAAAATATAAATTATTTGATCATATGTCTGGAAGCAACGGCAATGCTGTTTAGGCTGAAACTCTTAATGTAATTCGACCAATATTGACTTTTTAAGCTTATTTGACAGAAAAATAATTTGGTGACTTCTCCATCATTTATTGATGTTATTTACATTTTTCCATATTATTGATGTTTCCGACATTATATAGATTTTTCTAGTATATCTTGATTCAATAACATTTTGTACATTTTCCAACACCTATCGACTCCTTAATTCGACTTTCAGCACATTTATTAGTTTTCTGGATATATTCCTGTATAGCGATTTGTTACTTTTTTTGACGTTTCATGATTTTTTTTTCGAATTTCGATATTATTTGGCATTCATTGGGTTATTCGATATGCTTCGAAACATGACATTTATCGACTTTTTCCGATTTTTCGAAATAACCATTTGACAAATTAGTTTAGCCATTTTTCTAAAACGCTATAAAATTAGCTATAACGTCGCAAAACACTTGATAAATCATATCGCGAACTACCAAAGGACACTAGTTTGAAACCTTTTTTTCTGGAATATGTACATATGTATATATTAATTACACAGGAAAACTGAAGATTTTATTTTCGGCAAAGGACTGGAGCTAATTAATACATGGGGCGTTGCGATGTCGGTGAACATTCATCTTGAATTTACCGATATCACAACTGCCGAGGAAGACAGACGCAGGCAAACTGTTCCACAACTTGATAGTTCGGCCAAAGAAAGAATTATCGCGAAAGTGTGATGTCCTGTTGAACACCAGCGTGACGCAAAATGGATGAGACTGATGGGACGCCCGAGTGCTGCGAGAGGAAATCCTGCCTGATGGAATCAGTTCTAGAGCACATACCATTAAAATACCTATAGAAAAGAGTTTAACTCATTCGTGTTGCCAGCATATGGTGTTTTATTAAATACACAACATTAACACCCTACGTTACGCCTGTGGTGAAAGGAATCGATAGAGGCGATGACAGATTCATCACCTTTTAGTTTCATCACACGTCACTGAACACGATCTAGCAGCTCCAAGGTGGTTTTTGGAGCCCTGGCTCAAATGTTTCAGTTGTACTCTAGTTTGAGTCTAATATAAGTAAAGTAGACAGTACGAAGTGTAAAGTAGAGTGAAGTATTTCTTACAACGTTTCAAAAAATCAAAACACTTGGCCCGATCTTTCGACACATCGAACACATGATCTGTCCTGAGGGGACCGAGTGAACCGATATGCCCAGAACACGCAATATCTAAGCCAGCAATATTAAGAGAAGAAAGGGAGAAATCCATTCGTCTGTGAGACAAGAGACAGCATTGGGTTTTTGTAGCATTATAATTGACTCGGTTAATACGACCCCACCCGGTGATTGTGTTGAGGTCGTAAACGAGTGTTTCATTCATATGCCGCCTTTTACTCTCAACCTCCACAGAGCTTGGGCCCTTTTTGGAGCAATAGGAATGAGAAATATTGCTGTCGTCCGCAAGGGAATGGATTGGGTTGGTGGTCGATGACAGAAGGTCGTCGATAAAGATCAGGAAAAGGGTAGAAGATAGAACAGAACCCTGGAGAACTCCAGCATTAATGAAGTGTTCGTTAGAGGTGAAACCGTCTTCCACAACACTTACTTTAAACAGGGACCCTGAAGGGAAGAAATCTTCTATGTTCCTCGATCCCGACAGAGTTTCTTCAGAGTTGTGACCAAGGAATCAAATGTTGGCTAAGAAAACTGTAAGTCAATGATTTTCTTAGGTAAATCGTTGACTTCCATTTGCTCGATATGTCCGAGCCAATGCAATCGTAGTGCTTTGACGTGGAAGCTTAGTACGATGTCTATATCTTTAGGGAATACAAAGCATAAGGCAATGAGCCGGTAGTTAACGAATTTGAGAATCTCATCTTGTTTAGGGACTGACTGGATATTCACATGGCAATGGTATCGATGCGTAAGAAATTCTAAAAAGATTTCATTAGGCATACTTTCTCAATACATGAACTCATATGCCATTTGATCCTGACGCTATGTTGAGATGTTTTACTGATACACTAATTCCGAGACGCTTTATTTTCTGGCTTTATGGTACCTTCTATGTCGGGCGTGAAACCGAAGGCTATGTTTATATCTTTTCTATATATTAAGCTCAGATGCAGCTAAACTCAACGTTCGCTGCATACAATTGGTACAGATTGCACCTAAAGTCTTGCAGCTCCTTTACAAAGAAAGAACGATTTTTCAAATCTTTCCAACTTTTGCTCGATATTTAGACGCTACTTAAAAAACATGCGCACTTTTGCACACGCTTCAGCTTACTTTCATTAACAACATCATTTATTACGTTGGCGCCACTTGTTGCTTGCACATAACTCCATATCCTTTTGCTGCCACCAGCAAGCATATCCTTTTGTGTCGAAGTGTGAAAACCTTAGTGCAAACTGCAGTCTTTTTCTTTTTGTTTTTTTTTGTTTTTGCTAATAGCTGTCAAAATGTAAAGAGCCATTGACATGTTAACAACAATATAAGCGGCGGCAGCAAGGCAAGCAATTGCATGCATTTTGCAGAATACTGCAAAGGATATGCATATTCTTCTTCATACTGCATGCAACTTATTTGCATTGCAGGCAGCCTCTTTTTCAACATTGCATTGGTTTGTGTTGATGTGCTTGCAAAATGCACTTATGTTATACTCAAGCATTGAAGTGCAAAATTAAAAAGGATATGCTGCAACAACTGACAAGGATATGCAGGAGTTGCATGCATATGCATTCAATGCGTTGCATAGGAGGAAAATAAAATGAATGAAAAGGCAGAAAAAGTTTTATGAATATTCAAATGCATTTACCGAGGTGCACAATTTAGGGACATTCTTTTACGTTACGTTCGTATAAAGGACCATTAAGCATAAACGTTGTTGTTGTTGTGGTAACTTCAATGCTGCTGCTTGTCAATGTTAAGTGGTTGATGCTATATCATTCTTTAAGCATTTTCACACTTCATTCTTTTTAAATTGTAGACATACTTTTGGTTTTATTATTCCTTTAGCTGTTTTGAAAGGATATGAGTAGCATATGTTTGTGCCTTTTGTTTAAAGACTGAAATTGCACAGCAGAAGTATGAGCAGCATAATAACAAATGAAACATTTAAGAAAATTGAAGGGGGTCATCTTAGAACGAAATTTACTACGATATTTTGGGCATTCTATTACGTTTGGAATTGTAAAATTTGTTGTGAAAACAAGGACCAAAATACCCTTTTCAAAGGTTGGTGGTATCTTTGGTATTGTTAAGAGTTCGCTTTCAATATTTTTCTATGGATTGGTGTAGTAAAAATTATTTAGGAATGTAGAGCAAAAAACCTCGAACAGAGCGAACGGTGGAGTCCCTGGAGCATTCAAATTTTATCCGAGAAACGATTTTGAAGGACCTCAAAAGGGACCTCCTTCGACATTTTCGATGTATGAGAAAACCAATGCTGATAAATTTTGAAAATTTTTTTAACCCTTCGGCCATGTACATTCTCACTAGACTTCCGTAGGCTGAAAACTTTCACTATTTAGAAAGCAAGTCACTTCAAAACATGACTAAGTTTGATAAAAAAAATGTGAAATATTTTAATTATCCTTGTACACCTGCCTGACATTCTCAAAAACTTCAATTAGGAAATTTATTTATTACAAAAATCTAAAAACGTGATAAATCATCAATTTGAAAGCATTTCATTTTTTTTCCACACAACCAATTTAAATGTACGCTAAACTGATTTACATATGAAAAACTCAGATTTACCACCTTTTTGGCGACTGTATTACTAATTTATTCTATACGAAAAGCAAAAAACGGATGCTGTATGCAGTTCGAGCAGTATTTTGGCAGCAGGAGTCAATGGAATATTTGTGAAACTCTCCGAAACTCGAGTTTACTGTATGCTGCAGCTACTACTTATTATATGTACAAACATATATTTCTGCGAAGGGTAGCAATGATAAACGCATATGTATGAAAGTTGAAAATAACAAAAAAAAATATTATGCAAATTTTTTCTTCAAAATACATACAATTTATTGCATGCAGCTGTAGTGTCGTTAAATTTCAATTTTGAGTGAATAATTTTTTTTTTTTTTTTGGTGTGTGAACATCTTTACTGTCGTGGTATGACGGAAAATCTATATCAGAATGAATTGACTGAAAAAAGTAACGCGGCGGTAAAGCAACGCTTATGCTAGTGGTACATTCTTTTCGATATCTCACCTAAGTTTTCAACTTTTTTAATATTCTATGTCGTTTTTCGATGTTTTCAACATTTTTTTGATTTTTTCAATATTTTTCCACATTTTCCAGGTTTTTCAAAGCTTTTCAACTTTTACTGAATAATTCAAAGTTTTCAGCATATTCCAACTTATTCGACATTTTTTGATTTCTTCAGCGTTTAGAGACTCTTTCAACTTTAATCTTACATACTTATATCGGCTTTTTCAACATTTTTAGAAACATTCAACACTTATCGGCTTTTTCAACATTTTCAGATACATATATTCAACTTCTAAAGAATACCGCATATGTTTCAGGATTTTTCGAATTTTTAAAACATATTTTGGTTTTATCAACATTTGTTGAGTTTTTCAACGTTTTTTTTTTTTTAAACATATTAGGACTTTTTCAACATTTCACTTTATCTGAACATTTTTCGGTTTTTTCAATTTCTTCAATATTTTTTTACATTTTTCGAATTTTTCGACATTTGGACACTTTTTCGGGTCTAATCGGCATATTTCGCCCTCTCCGATTATATGATATACAACTTTTTCAATACTATTGGACACATTTTCGATACCATTCGATTATCTCAAAATTTACGACACGTCTTGACTATTTCAATCATTTTTGATAAAAGCTGATATTTTCATCGTATTCTACAATGCTTTTCGAAATGATTGTGCTTTTCGACTTTGTAAATTCATTTCAATACTATATTATAACGAAACACTACTTATAGTACATGGAAACATCATAAAGTTCACATACCAATTTTTTTTTTTTAAATAATGTAGTTTATTAATTGAGAAAAATTTTCTTTTATATGAAATTAAATATTTTTCACATTGAAAAAAAGGAAATACAGTTCGCTTATCCATAATTCTATTAACCGGAAATATCTATGTATTAACCGGAAAGTTTTAAAAATTTTAACGTTGCTGATTTTGCTGCTATTAACCGTGATTGACTCTATTATCCGTGATGAGAAAAGTCTAACTGCTTCATTCTCTGTGTTTTTGTTCGTATTTCATACGACATGCACAATTAAATGGAGAAAGAGAATGATGATATTATACGGGGAAGTCCCTTTTATGCATGCCTTTTAACTTCAGCTACACATATTTTCTATACAATGTATACAATGCCGTCGAGAAAAAGAAACGTTCTTACAATCAAAAAAAAATGTCTTAAGAAGAAATTGTGAATATGACAAACAATATCCATGAATCTGAACCTGATTCGAGCTCTGAGGAATCCGATGAAGAGGAAATTGTGGTAAAAACAGCATTAGCTGACGCTATAGGAGCTCGTGGAATTTTATTTGACTTCATGGTGTCACAGAACAGGATAATATTTAAATCTACCGCATCCTACAGTGCTGTAAGGAATTTATTTACGACTTTGAAAATTGATAAGGATTAATTTAAAATAGTGATTCCATTATTCGAGATTTTCGATTATCCGGAATGAGCTCGGTGCCATCACGGATATGTACATATATAATATTCTTTTTGCAGAAAACATTTTTGCCCAACGAAAGCGATCAAAGTTGACTTCTTAAAATTTTAATAATTACAATATATTTTGTTCTATTTTTTAGAAATTTACTATTTAATAGGAAATGTTTTTTCGGTTAATATTTTCTCTTTTGGGGAGAATATTTTCTTACGTTGATTTTGCGCAAACCTTAAAATTTAATATATAATTAATAAGAAATTTAATTTGTTTTTAGTCGACTGATTATTATTAATTAATTGAAAATTATTCAATCGAATTTACAGTCATTTGCAGAAACCGATATTCATGTGAAATTTCACAAATACTTTATAAACAAACATGACAAAGGTAACATATAGAACAATTTGATCTGCTAATTGGTGACATATGTTTGGGCTATTACTACATACATACATATTCATATACCAGTTTTGGTTAATTTGTACTGAGATTTGAGCCCCGACCGTTCTATGTTTCATGTTTGCTTATAAAACATTAAATGATTTGTAAATTTTCACATAAATATCGGTTTCTGCAAATGACTGTAAATTCGATTAAATAATTTTCAATTAATTATAATTAATTAGTATAAGAAAATTGGGCTACAGATTAAAAAGAAAAAGTTCAGAATAGTAAACAGAAAAAACTTTTGGGCGTTTCTACATTCGTTTTTAATATTCTCCATTTTTGTTTTCTTTGAAAGTTTAATTTTTTTGTCAAATTTGTGTTGTTTTCGTCTAATTTCTTTATATTTTCTATGCAAGTTACTTACACCGAACCAAACTAAACAGCTCAAACGTTTTACCCTTCCTCCGAGGCACTACACGTAATCATCAAGAATCATATGAGGACTTTGTACCGGGACCTAGCTCGTCTTGGGCACACTTGGCAACTTATCGCCGCCAGCTCCCCTTCCGATGAGGGTGTAAGACCGGGACCTAGTTCGTCTCGGCCGCTTTCCGATGAATTGGAGAGAGTAGCAGGAAGAGAGTTGAAACAGTGTCTTCTCGGTCTTTTTTTTTGGGTGCTAGACCGGGACCTAGTTCGTCTCGGCTACCACCTCGAGAACGTCCTGGAGGCACTCATCACTCCCAACGTGGTCGACCGGGACCAAGTTCGTCTCGGCGACCCCGAAGACAATCGCTTTTGTGGTACTCGAAACCCCCATTCGGGTAGACTGAGGCCTAGTTCGTCTCAGCTACCAAGCCAAAACCGGGATCTCGGTCGTCTCGGGTGGCAAAGAATATGGGGAGAAGCGATCGTCAGCTGCATCCATACCTATGCTCCAATGAGTTATTCGATCTTGTGCACTCGCTGTGCTGAGCCATACACAAGCTGCACCTACTACACAAGAAGTATAAGTCCCTGCTAACTTTTGTTTCTGGAGACAAGTTCATTATTAAATTATATATTCATTATTCACAATAATAATGTATAATAATGTTACTTAGTTTAAGATTTTAAAACTATTGTTAGTCTCTTAAGAGAACATTCAATAAAAGAAAATGAAGTTTAAAAAAAAAAAAATATTTTTTTGGTTTTCGGCAATTTTTTATTTTTATTACAAAGAGTTTTTGAAATGAAGGCTTAAACGGGTGATTTTGTGGAGTTTCAACTTTTTTTGCCTACTTCTCTATTGTTTTCGCATAATTTTTTCTGGGAGAAAATTGTCTAATGATTAAGGCAACATCAGCGAAAATTATATTTTTCTTTCAACGTAATATTTATTTCTGGTAAATTTATCGTAATCGTATGTAGGCTTTTTAAAATCTCAGGCGATCAGGACGATTTTTACACCTGAAATCTACTTCATAATTTTTTAAGATTTACTATTTAATTTTGTATGATTTTATTCACTACAAGCAATCAACAAGTTGACATTATATGAAAATTCATATTAAATGACTTTAAAATTGACCATCATCATGAAATCGTTATCTATTGTAAATAGAAAGGTGTAAAATTTATCACCTTGCCTTGCATAAATTTCCCACTTCAATTGCATGAGCTTACGTATATTGAGCTGTTGAGTATAAACATTGTGACCCTTGTAGTACGTACACAGTGACTACCACGATGACCATTGTCCAGTAGGACAGCGTTTTAAAAGGTTGTGCATACAAAACAAAAATCAGGGGTTGTTATGCTCTTGACCATTAAATTTGAGACAAGGAAAATCCCTCCAATGCGAATGGATATTTGTTATTTTTTTATTTATTTATTTTTGTTACCGCGCAACAGATAAAAATCGGTCGCGTACGGCATTTTGCAATGGATACAATGTCCCCTGCGGTCAATCTTTTTCGGTTTCCGGTGGGTTTTTTTTTTTTCGTTTTTGATAAACGAGTTTTGTGCAAAAAAAAGTGGACACAAGGGATTATATGTTTATTTTTATTCGATTTGTAGCATAAAGTAATTGAATAAGGGTCAAATGCGTTAAGCCATGTCAGTAAAGGCAACAAGTACGAGTTTTTTTTTTTCAGGAGTTATGATACATTAATCACACTGACCAGCGGAAAAAGGTGTGATTATTGAGTTGACATTAAGTTTAGCAGATTATGTGACGATTTATTGGTTTAATGGGGTGGCTTGTGAATTTTTTCCCCGAAATAATTTGGTATTTTTGCAACATGAGCAACTTGTATTTTGTGGGATGACTCGATGACTTGTCTCGTTTTGTTTTCGGACAATTTTTTCCTAAAGAGAGTGCATAGCGAGAATAAAGCGTTATAAATCCACTGAAAAATATTTTCGGCTGGTCCTTATGAAAATTTGTCTATAGTTTTCAAAAATTTTTGACAAGTTATTCCAATTTGATTTTTGGGCAGTTAATAATAAAAAATGTCTAAAAAAGTTTTTTAATGAAAATTTTGGTATTTTTGAAAGTCTTGGTATTTTTCAAATGAAAATCTATCAGTTTTTTCTTTGTTTTTAGGTGGATGTTTCAATTTATGTTCAAGCGTAATATATCATCATTCAAAAATATCAAACATCACATAAAATTCGCCTGGACAATAAAAAACCTATAGGAAAGTCTCCCAAAAATATGAAATTCTAAACAGCCAAAAAGTTGCAGCAAAATGAGCAGGTATGTTTGTATATTACATTTTTGTCAAGATTTCCCATGACAATTTTTCCAAATTATTGGCAATTTATGTATGTTCTGGCTATGTTATTGTTAAATTTTTCTCCAAAAAAAAAAAAATGCCATAAATTAATAAAAAAATTCCTACAAAAAAGTCTTTTGTAAAAGGACATCAAAATATGATGTGAATTGATTTTACACATCTTATTTTGGGAACGTTATTTTTATAAATTTTCTAACGAAAACTCATTATCGCTCTTAGCGAGCTACTTTTTCTTCGGCTCAAGCTTTTTTCCGATTTTGTTCTAGATTAAGCCAAG
The DNA here is from genome assembly GCA_949775025.1 of Tricholauxania praeusta. Taxonomy (NCBI): domain Eukaryota; kingdom Metazoa; phylum Arthropoda; class Insecta; order Diptera; family Lauxaniidae; genus Tricholauxania; species Tricholauxania praeusta. The sequence continues at coordinate 110,398,664 of OX459031.1, read as the reverse complement.
CATGCACAGCTCAAAGCTCGCTTAGCTCTTCAAGCTCTCATAACATTAATAAAAAATATCAAACTCTTCCATTATTCGAGCTAAGTCATTTTATTTTAATCACCGATTGCTTTTTGTTTGTGTAATTTTGTCTTTAAGACGCGTTAGCTCGCTCAGCTCTTTCACTTTTGATTCGCAACTGCCGCATGCTTTTTGTTTGTGTGATTTGGTTATCAAGTCATTTGCTGCTTCAGATTTTACTCTTTGTTTTGCAGCTAATTCCAATTTTTTTCTATAAGGCTTTAAGCAAAGGTGTACTGCTCGAAGCTAGTTTAGCTCTTCAAGCTCTTATAACGATAACAAAAAATATTGAGCTCTTTTTGTGGTCTTTCCATTATTCGAGCTTAACCATTTGAGTTCGTAATCACCGCATACTTTTTATTTGTGTAATTTTCTCTTCAAGACGCGTCGGCTCATTTAGCTCATTCACTTTTCTTGATGCAAGCACTCTCGATTTGCAACCTCCGCGTGCTTTTTGTTTGAGTGATTTGGTTTTCAAGTCATTTGCTGCTTCAGATTTTAGTCTTTGTTTTTTTCCATTGTTTGCATGCAATAAGCTCGCCGCAGCTAATTCCAATTTTTTTTTTCTAACTATAACACTTTAAGCAAAGGATGCACAGCTCAAAGCTCATTTAGCTCTTCAAGCTCATATAACAATAACAACAACTATTCGCGTCGGCTCGTTTAACTCTTTCGTTTTTCTCGATGTAAACACTTTTGATTCGCAGCCGCCGCATGCTTTTTGTTTGTGTGATTTGGTTTTCAAGTCACTTGCTGCTTCAGCTTTTGCATTTTTTTCTATTGCTTGCTTGCAATAAGCTTGCCGTAGCTAATTAAAAAATGTTCCTAATTTTTCAAATTTTTATCCAAACTGATGCTGTTGTAACCAGCTCCCGAAGCATATTTTTGTGTGTATCTCTGCCTAAAGCAATATCCCCTATATTCTCGCTTCTGAAGCAAGTCTTCATGCACGAATTTATATGAATTTCAAACATCCAATTCTGTTCCAACGCTGAAGTTCTCCATTCCCCAATAGGTTTATTTGATTTCCACGTACAAGAATCATTTGTTTTCATTATCATGAGTATCATTTTTTAATAAAACACCCGCGGGAGTAACTAAATCTTACAGCGAAGTTGGAGCCACCATCAACAACGCGTAGAGCGGCAAGGGAAATGCAAAATTAAGAAGAAAAAAAATCGGTACAAAAAACCTCTGCGGCGTTAAAACTAAAGCACAAGAAAGTACATCATTTTCATTAAAAGGCTTAACGCCAGCATTTTCATAATGGCCGCCGCCACAAAATGTCATATCTTTTTTGACAGTTCTCAAAGTACACATACACACATACAGACAGACGCAAAAAAAAGTAACAAAATTACATAAACGAAAAATTGACACATAAAAAATTGCGTATCGCATTTGTGTCGCATCGCATTAAAGTATTTCAAATGCGTAGCATATCCCATTCCACCCAACCACCCACTGGGGTGGTAGTACCGTACCAACCTACATGTAGCCCCATTTCATTCTAACATACATACGTATGTATATGACGCATTTTTGTTGTTGTTGTGACTGCTATTTACCTAACAGCAACAACGCCGCGCTCATCCTTGTCAACTCTTTCTGTGCTCATTGCACAGTATGTGTTTAATTTTCGTAAATAATCTGGCAACACTTTCTCTTCACCGACAATAACGAGCGTCATATAACAGCGGCGGCGGCGGTGGCGGCGGCGAGTGTGGGCACGCATGTTTTCTGCTAGCGGCACAGATTTTTAACCCTTTTTTTCCAATGTTCTATGTGTGTGTGTGTGTGTGTTGTCATATAAACTGCGTTGTGCGTACTCTTTTACGTATAGATACTATTCTATATATAACGTCATTTGGAGGGGTATTTTGTGTACATATACACATGTATTCGAAGAGTATATGTAGGCATATATACAATATTTTGTTTTGTGCGAATGTATGTATGAAATTAGCTTTATGTTTGCTTATTCTAACCTTATCTTTTTTATATATACGATATACTCACATATATGTATGGGTAGTTAAGGTAACGTGCTTTGTGTAATGCATGTTATAAATAAATTGAAAAAAAAGCTTAGAAATATTCTTATACGGATCAAATCAAATTTTGGAAAATCTCAATTGAAAGAAATTGTAGGCAAAAATTTGATCAGACACATTCGTTAGAATAATTTCCACTATAAAGACCGACTTTCTTGAAAACGCCCAAAAAATTTTGAAGGATGTTTTATTTCGAATAATGTGCCTGAATCGTTTTTTAAATTAGGTCAACGATATTATGAATTATATTGGAAACAGTCATGTGTAACTGCTAGCCGAAGATGCCCATAAACTTGAAGTTCTGAAAAGTAACAATAATTTGAGGAGTTCTACTTCAAAAGTTTTTATGTATTTGCAAAAACAAAATCGAGTAAAGGATTCTCTGGACAATCCGTTAAAGCAAGATTGCACAGCTCAAAGCTCTTTCAGCTCGAAGCTCTTAAAGCTCGTACAACAATAACAAAAAACTCTCTCGAGTTCTTTCCATTATTCGACCGAAATAGTTTCGGTTCCCAACTACCGCATGCTTTTTGTTTGTGTAATTTTGTCTTCAAGGCGTCGGCTCGTTCAGCTCTTTCTGTTACTCGATGTTTTCGGTTCGCAATCGCTGCATGCTTTTTGATTGTGTGAATTTGTGCTCAATTCACTTTTTTTTCTTTTGTTTGTATGCAATAAGCATGAAGCATCTAATTAGAGAAATGTTCGTCCTAGGTATTTAAGCCTGATTCTGGCAAGTGCAGGACAGATGCAGAGAAAGTTCTCAACAGATTCTTTCTCGTTTACATTCTACATTCTTTTACAACTACGGGAAAAAGTGTAGAATGAGATACCTAATTTTTCAGCAAACTTCCCGATAGTCCAATGCAAGTCGCGGTGATTCTCGCGATTTCTTTACGGCTCTTGGACATAAGGTCAGTGGTTTTTGCTTTGTTATATGATGGCCATATTGCTCTGGATGTCCTGTAAGTTTGCAGAGATCTCCAGTTCTTTGCTGCCTCGGATAGAAAGAGCGAGGAGACTTTTTTCCTAACTAACCCGTGTACACGGGCTCTGAGGCTCCAGTTTCATCAAGGGAGCAACCGTCCCTTGCTAATTCATCAACCTTTTCATTACCCTTAATGTTCCAATGGCCTGGAACCCATATGAGGGTTATGTTAAGCTGACGCTAGCTTTACCATATTAGCATTGCCCACTAGCCTGCTGGCTGCTAAAATAGCAAAGACTTCTGCTTGGAAAACGCTAGTTGAGTTCGGTAAGCGAGAAAGTTTAGAAATTTCTGGGTCTTTTGAGTAGACCCAAGCACCTACACCGCAGTCCATTTTTGACCCATCGCTGTATATGGTGGTTTCAAAATTTAAGTCGATAGAGCTCTACTCCGATTGAAACCTCTCCGGAATCCTCATCTGAAAGTTTTTCTCGAAGTTGAGAGTAGGGCAGATTTAATCAGTTGGGAGATCAGCCACTACTTTTGGCAGTGTGTGTCGAGGATGGAGCAAGGCCCGCATTGGTTCGCTACCCAAGATTCAGCTTCTCTAAGTCGAATCGCACTACAGAACACTGTTGCTTTAATGAAGATATAAGAAGGTACCAGGTGTAGGAGGACGTTGAGGGCTTCCGTGGGGCAAGATCTAATTGCCCCCGTCACACCTACACAAGCAGTCCTTTGTACTCTCACTAACTTTTTTTGGTTGTAGGCCTTGCTAATGGCTGGCCACCGTACTAAGCAGCCGTAGTTTAGGCTTGTCATGTAAGAGGCCTCTTGAGCTAGGGTCCGGGCCCTATTCCTTTACTTCTAGCAAATACCTTAATTCAGCGTCGGTTATGGACTCTTTTGAGTTCGGGGCGCGTTGCTACAGCCCTTTGAAGCTTTATTTTTATCCAGCGCTGAGTCACGCATTTGGCTCATAAGGCGATAGCGGCCGGTAGAGTAACAATTAATGGTGGCGAGTATAGAGCAATACCCGAAAACTTTTTGAATTTGCTGGGTTGCCTACTCGCTGGAGATACGATCTTTTGAGCAGCACATCCATGCCACAAATCTCAAAAATAAGAGTACTTTCTAGCTCCAGACTTATTGTTATGGGCTTATCCTTAGTAGAAACATTAAACACTTTGAGTTGTATCCTAATTTTTAGGCCGCATACTTCTAGTAAATTAAAAAGACTTTCTATCACTTGGGCTGAAAAATCGGCATTAGATCGGCAATTTTTTGTTAGACAAATACCTTTTGTCAGAATATAGAAATAACAAAATCGCTCATTTATAAAGAATTTCTGTTAGCATCTTAATAAAATCCCTTAAATACGGCAGCGTAGTGAAATATCGCTTCTATGCAAAGTATGTATATAAAAACAATCAAACCATTTCATAATACAATATTAGAGATTTTATTGCACAGCTCTTAAATAAAAAATAAATTAATGCAGACCCTTTGCATATTTAAAAATGTTTATACCTCTTAATAAAATGTACATGAGAAGCTTTAACAAAAAAACATATTTATTTACAACCGCTACAAAAATCACTCAATAAAAGAATATACACCAAAATAATTCCAAGTACTCGAAGTAACAGAGGAGTAATACAAATTGCCAGCAATAATTCCAATTTTAAAATGGCGCAACGCCGGAAACTGAAACTGAAAAATCAGTCAAAGGTCGTTAATTTTTAAGTTGCTCGTATAAATCCAATATAAATGGGCATATTTGGTAGAAGGTATCCATCCACGCCGCAATGTAAAGTATCATAAGGATGCAACAGACAGCGACTCTTTGTGTACATAAAGTGAAGTTATTGAAGTTGTAAAAGAGTTTGGTGGTACAAGCAAAAGGTGGTAAGACTTCCGTTTCAAATCAAACATTAACATTAATGTGCTCAAGGGGTCGCCGAAAAATCGCTTGTAAAAATATTGTGAAATTTAAGATATACTTGAGAAAAACATTAAAATAAGAGTTGAAAACCTTAAGACAATTTTAGCTTAAGTCTCATGTAAAATGGCGTCAATTTTCCGTCGGTATTTTGGCATAATTCAAAGATATGTGTCGCATTTTCGTTAACCCTCTTTTGTTGTGAATTTGTGCCGTGGGTGCTGCAAACGACACCCATTTAATAAAAATTTTTGGAAATCAACCCAACCTAGACAGACCAACAACCCTTGACATGGTAAAAGCAGTGGTTTTATCTAATTTTAAGTGATGCACCCTCGTTTGATGCGCTTCCGCGTATACGGACATATATGTATTATAACTTATATGTACATACGTACTCGCATGTATTTGGTTAAAGTTCACACAACTGTCTATGTCATATGTATGTAGTATGGAGGGTGTTCACTCTAGAGTGCATAATTTTTCCTTAACATTACACATACGCCATTTGAAAACTATTTTTTGGTTGCCATTTTATTGTAATTTATTTAACAATAAATTTTACTAAAATCATCAACGTATATATATCATTTTATATATGTTACTTTTGTGTTAAGCTTTTAAGTTTTTTTTTTTTTTTTTTTTATAACAACTTTGCATCATCTGATGCATCCGTTTCCGCAATAATTCAATTTCCTTACAAGTATTCTCCATTATATCTGTCATCAATGAAATATTTTGTTACAAATTAAGAATTATTGTTTTCTTCGCTGCTACAAACCCAGCAAAAAGTATGACCTTTTGCATCGAAGCTTAAGGGTATTGCGAATAATCCACATAGAAAACTAGCATATTCGACGATTCAACCACTTACAATGAAGATTCGTTTATTTATTGAAATTTTTTCATTTCTAAAACTTTTCTAGCACTTCCAATTCATTTACATCGCTTAGAAATTTAGGTCATCAGCTAAAAACCATTGAAATTTTATCGAATTCATCATAGCTATTTTACAAGCAAAAATTGCCGAAGTTTACTGTCGAGAAAACTTTGTATTGAAGTTTTAATTTTTCACGAAATTTGTGCCAGGTGGGTAATGTTGTCCTAGTTGTTCTTGCATATTTTTCTGCAGCCAATTTCTATGATACTGTAGTCTATCATATTGATAGTTGTTTTCTTATCTATTTTTCATTGAATATGCCAACTAAGTAGATTTATTCTTTTTTCCGTAAATTTTATGTTTGTTACAAAAGTTAAGCCTTAGACCCAGCCAGCATTTTATGAAATTTCCGATCACATTCGAGTCTTTTTCGAGTCCTCTGTCTGATTAAAATGATCATAAATGCGCTCATTTTCTGATCATAAATGATACTTTTGTCGGGAGAAAATGGTACCCCATCCGCGACTCTTCTTGAAGAGCCGTTTATGACTCGTTTTCCTGATCAGTTTCGACACATTTACGAGTCATATTTCTAATCATTTGCGAGTCTTTTTCGAGTCATATTTTAGTCAGATAACGAGTCTTTTTCGAGTCATATTTCTAAGCATTTGCGAGTCTTTTTTGAATCATATTTCTAATCATTTGCGTGTCTTTTTCGAGTCATATTTTAGTCATATTTCTAAGCATTTGCGAGTCTTTTTTGAATCATATTTCTAATCATTTGCGAGTCATATGACTTAAATTGTTTCGCATTCACGTTCTTTCGCGTGTCCTTTTCGTTCTTTTCATCACCAGCCCTATATTCATAGTTTTACTTATTGTAAAAGTATTTATATATTATCTACTCCTAGTAAAGTTATTATGAACTACAAAACAGAATACAATTCAAAATACATTTTTAAGAATAAGTTCTAAAGTCATATTCGAATCAATACGTAGATCAAAAAGTGATAATATTGTTACTGTTTTCCTGTGCAATCAGTTTTAGATCATTGGGTAGATCGGAATGTGATTTTTGGAATTTTTTTTATTTTTTTTTTTCAGTTCTTACTCATAATCACTTTTTGGTCATAAAGAGTAGTCAAAAATGACTCTTATAGGTGATTTAAAAAAAATTATAATCTAAATGCTATTTTCATTGTTCATCATTATCATTTCATTAATTTTTTCTCAATAATTTATTTATGTATAATTCGATATCGTTATTTCTAATTTGTAGTGAAATTTATTCATTGGTAGTATTTTCTTTTTACCACAATCACAATTTTTTTTCCAAAAAATTCGACATATCGATGAAGAACTTAAAATTATTATTAAGACCAAATCCATTTCAAATCATGCGGTTTGACCGACTTCAAATTGCAGAAATTGTTGCTGATTAAATATGTTGTTTTTTAGAGGATTTAAGAGGATACGTAACATATTCCCTCGATTTCAATGAAAAACATTTTTAAGAAGTAATACGCATTTTAATTCTAGATGTCAAAAATTGAAAAACTGCCATCTTTTTTTTGGTTTTTTTTTTTTTAAACATTACACAACGCAACACGAATCTTGTGCCTGGGTTCTTGTAGTTAAATTTTGATTTATTTCACATAACTCATAAAAGAAAAAAAATAGTTTTATTAGATGAGGTTTGTGGAAACCAGAACGACCTAAAAATGCAAAATACATGGTTTTTGGACATATTTGAGACAAAATTACATCGAAAGGTAACATTTTCTAATAAAACCATTAATGGGGTCCAAAAAAAATACTCTTTCTCTTCAAAACGCATTTTTATCTTTATCTTCAATTTCTCCGAAACATCGTCAATTGAAATTTATTGTGCAGGTCTCTATACAAATCTTCATAAGTTTCAGTAAGGCAAATTTGTAATGAACTTCAATTTACAACATTTCGGAGTAATAAAAATGATATCAATAAAATTTAAAGTGCATTTTGAAGAGAAAGAGTTGTTCTTCCGAGCCTCGTTAATGGTCGTGCAAAAAAAAATGCTTTTCAATGTAACATAACCTCAAATATTTCGAAAAAGAGTGATTTTCGCACTTATAGGTCAGAATATCTCGAAAGCCGGAATGAATCATCAGAGAAGTTTTGACCTTGGATTCAAACTCAGCGCATAGAGAACATTCGGAAAAGTATATTCGAGTTTCAGAGCTAGAGATTTGACCAAATTTTGTCGCATTGTGTTATCATTCTCTATTAAAATTTATCGTAAATTATTGTTAATTGGAGGGCTATGACATTTTCAATGAATATAAACTATGTTGATTTTTTTGAAAACCCTACCTTTTTTCAATTAAAATTTTTAATTAGATTTCTCCCAATATGAAGGAAAATTAACATGAGTTCCATGGGGGCCATGTGACATTTGAGGTCAGGACAAATTTTTTCTCAAAATCGAAATATAACTTTTTTTTTCAACATTGCCAAGCATTCTTCGAACCTATTTTCAAAGTAGATAGCCTAAGTCCTTAAAATTTGTAATGTAGAATAATTTTGCAAACTTAAACTATCAAAGTTATTACAACTCATCCTCTTCAAAATTGTATATTTAACATTTAAACCAATACTTCCGTGAAACAAGTGAGTGAATATGATAAGAACAATTTCTCATTCTAATTAAAATTCTAAATTTTCTTACCTTAATATCTCTTAAAAAGTTTGAGTGACACAGCTTGCAGTATTCTCAAAAACCGAGTACTGCTTTTGCATAATGTGACTTTATTGAAGATTTCTTTTGAAGTTAAACTCCCGACATATTTCTACATCAATGAAGAAAAAATTATGCACCCTAACATAGCAACCCTTATATGAAACTGATCTGTGCAGCATCAGCTGTTCAGTGATCACTGACAGAGATGCGTACGTTAGTGGTGGTATTTTTAGTACAATTGTATATTTTACAGTACATTTATAATCTGAGATATATAGTAGAACAATTAAATGATTTTTAGTACATTCAAAGCTCAAATTTATCCTTTCAAAAAGGACGTTAGTTCAATGTATTGATAATATACAGAGCATTTTCAGTACCTTTCCAATGGAATGCCGTGATATCGTGAGATTGTGAAAATGCAAATTTTGTTTTTAGACCCCGCATTTAATTTTAAATGTATTTTTTAATGATATATCCTTCAGAATTAAAGTTCATACTTCGTACACCATAAGCTCTATGGTTAAAAATACTTCAAAAATATTTTCATTAACTATAATGTCATGTCAATATAAACTATGGTTTCTATAACAATAATTTATACCATCAGTGGTGATTTATCAGTATAACTGACAATGAGTGAAATTACTTTTGTTAAAGAAATATAGTTCTAAAAATTATCTTTTAAATAATGCTTTGCACAGAATTAAGACGGGGTCGAGAAAGCGGTGACGATTACACGCTGTCAAAAAAAAAAAACCAGTCGGAAAATCGTTTGAATGAACACAATTGCGGCGGACAACTGCTTTTCACGACTGATTTCTTGTAAGAGATTCGTATAGGGAAAAGAGAGTGACAAAAACAAAATTTATGAACAATACATTTTTGCTGAGAAAAACGTATGGGAAAAGAGAGTGACAAATTTTTATACATTAGAAATGCAACACTGATCCGACGTAAAAATAGAATTAATTCTAAATCTAAATATTATGAAAAATGCCCTATTAATATAATTTTTGACTGTTAATCTTTCGATTGCTCTAAATTTGACAATTTCAGTTTTTACTTTTATTTGCGCTGAAACTACACTTTATTTTCTTAGTTTTCGGAGTAAATGAGAAAAAAGTACATTCGAACTTTAAGAGTACATTCCGACTACATATTCAGTACATTCACGAAAAATCCAAATGTCATCACTGGCGCAGGTACGTTGTACCATTATTCGTATGGGCATATGTTAAATACAAAATAGCGCGCTTATTTAAAATGTAAATTTGTTGCTTAGAAAAAATAGGTTTTTTTTTACTATTTAGCATACCTAGATATGACTGTCATAACAGCTGCCATGTAAGGATCATTGAACTTAACAAATTTCCTAGTGTTAAAGGTTATGTTAGGGTTTAATTAATCCTTTTGCTTTCTTGAGGAAAGAGAAAACGAAAACATTTGCTTGTACAGTAGCGCTAGAAATATTTTCAAAGATCTTGCAAACAATGACGGAATGATATTAAGGACAATTTACTTTTGTAAGGATCATTTTAATTTTAAAATGTTTACACTTCTTTGCTATACAATAGTAATATCTAGATAGGCGATTCATTTTCTTTACTACTTTTTTCATTTCCTCATCAAAAGTAAATAAAATTTAATATCATAAGATAACAAATTCCACATCCCCACCTATTACTATATTAAATAGCTGTCAATTCAAAAAAGAAAAAAAAAACAGGAGTAACTACAATAAAAGTCAAAAAAAAATAATATTATAAATTTTTCCAAAAATCATCGAAATACACCATGCATTTGCTTACAGAAAACGTACTTTAAACTATGGAAATAACTGCTAGACAGACATAAAGTCTTGAAGTCTTTGACAACAAACAATGTTGTCCTTCGTCGTATGCCACCCTCCAAAATGCCCACAGTATACAAATGTGCTTAAGAACTCAAGAGCCAACACCAATAATTCAACTTATCACCGCCGGATATTAAAAATGTAAAGGACATTACATCCGTCGACAGTGTTGAATCAATATACCTAAACATAAACGCATTTGAATGTCCGCGAGATAAAAGAATTTCCGAAAATGAAAACGAAAAAAAAAAATCTAAAGAAAAGAATCTCTCCACAGTTGTGCTCAAAGGTGTGCACTGCGTTGTCAAAAAATGGGCTCTTTTTATATATTTTTTGCTATCTTTCAAATAACATTTTTCCCAAGATAAATTTAAATCATAGAAAATAGCAGAAAACGCTTTCAAGCGCGCGTACTTTAAAATTTTACCGTACAACACTTTCGTCCTTTTCAAAGATAGCGCTGCACAGTGGGCCTAAATATACACATGAAGTGAAGAATTTGAACTTTTAAACAAGTTTTGAAAACTTATAGCTTGCAAAACGCGTTTGAAACTTGCATACACTGAAAAAAAGTCAATTGAAACAATTTTGTAGAGTGAAGAAAAATTTCATATATCAAAAAATATATTCTTTTTTCTCTAAGCAATAAAAGTTTTAGTACCAACCGATGAAAAGTAGTCGGACAAGATTTTGGTAATCACAATAGGCGGTTCATAGTTCCCAGAGTATCCGACTTTTGTCCATATTCACTACAAAAAACTTTCCACCAATCAATGTTGAGAAGCTTAAAATGGATTGACGCCTGGTCTGCAAAAGACCACTTTTGTTCTATATTGAAATAAGTTCACATCCATGCGAATTAGAAAAACTACGAGTAAAGTAGCGCTGCTTTTTTAAAAAATCAATTTTGTATATGTGGAAAAAAACTCACTTTAATGATTTTATCGCGTCTGCCTCCTAAATATTAGGTTAAGAGCAAAGTATAGATAACGAAAACATAAAAGGCAGACGCCCTCAGTGTTGCATTTATAATAGCAGTAACTGTTAATATGTGAAAAAACTCTATTAAATAATTTTTTTGTTTTTTTTTTCAGAATTTCTTTGCACTCAGTTAACTAGAAGTTAAAAATACAAGAGGCAGACGTGTAATTCTCTGATTTTTGAAAATATTTTCCAAACTATAGAAAAGAAATGACCGAAAAAATGGAACATTAAACTCTGCATAGCAAAATTTGCACGGAATGATTTTATATAGATATATTTGTCCGTAACCTTATGCACGTAAAGTGCTCAAATACGTCTGCCTTCGAAAAATGGAACATTAAACTCTGCATAGCAAAATTTGCACGGAATGATTTTATATAGATATATTTGTCCGTAACCTTATGCACCTAAAGTGCTCAAATACGTCTGCCTTCGAAAAATTGACGCTGGAATCGTCTGCCTACTCAATTTTTATGTTTTTATAAATGAAAGAACAGTCAGCTAAGAGGCAGACGCAATAAAATTATTTATTTCTCAATTTTTTTACATGTTTGTGCTATTGTAATTTTAAAATGCTAGGTAATAACTTAATGGCAGACGTTGTTTCTCTCGTTTCATATAACATAATATTTATAATTATCGCAATCTGCCTGAGTATGAATTCACTTATGTTTATTTGTATCAAAACAAAATTTAAAAAAATATATTTTCGCAGTAACAAAAACGTCTGCCTCTTGCATTTGCATGTTTTCGATACTAGACAAATTTTTTAAAAGAAAATGTAGATGGGATGAAATATTTTATGGTACTTTTTTTATCAGTCTTAAAGGACTCTAAATTAATAATGCGGGTACAACGCATTGGCAGAGATATCATATATATTACTAATGAGCTTATGATTTCCAAGCTCTGCCGCACGATGAAATCAAATTAAGCTTTAGGCTTTCTAACTACTCGTATAATTTTCAATAGCTTAGACCAAAAATTGTAATTTGGAAACATAAGGCGAAGATGATCTTGCTTGACATGTGTAATTCTTTCTGTCAGTTATGATAACCAGTTCTTCCATGTTTCCCATTATTTGGGACTTCAAAACGTGACCATATATACAAATTTTCGATTTTGAGTCAAATATTTCTTTTCCGAATTTTGATTTCTATATAAATTTAAAATTTATAAATTTCAAACATATTCCACTGTACACCACTGCCTAGTGTCTTAGAAAATTTAAGAAAAATAACAACAACAGCAATGCTTACTTCTATGGTCCGTTCATTCATCCATACGTAAGTCTGTCCATTCGTCTTTACTTTACGTTAACTGACTTTCAATTTCACCCACTTTCTGCAAATAAACTCACACCATTGCTGATTTATAAGCGGCGGCTCCCCCTTTTGATATTTTTGCCCATTATTCTAAGTCAAATTTACCACCCACTATTGGTCCACTTCAAAAAAATACAAAAAAAAAAATCTTCTAAAAAAGAAAGCATACGAAATGAGAAAGAAAAAGAAAAGTTTATTTACTTTCGTTTCCGCTTTTCATTTAGCGCAGTCGTCAATATTTTCGCGTTTATTTTTCGAGTATCCTTAAAAGTGTTGGGTTCTTTACGATGCCCCCCATCTCTTTTTCCTTTATGATTATGATGGGGAAAAGTTTTTGGCTGTCATGTATTTTTCTTTTCAGTTATGGAAGTTTGCTTTGCCTGGATGTACAATATCGAGAAAATGAAAATGTAAATATTCTACTCATCACTTTAAAGAAACTGACCTTATATTTATACGTTGTGGAGATATTTTAGTATACCAAAAACTTTAAATCATTTGAATAGAATAGATAGCTGTTTAAACTAAAATTAAAATACTAGCACGCATTGGTCGGGACTCACCAAAAACTCAAAAGTTTGTTGTGAACTCTAGATAAAGATGAAAAAGCTTCTGTCCAATTGTATTCGTTAAGTTTTCGGACCATTGCGCAAATAGTTTTCTTTCCAAAAAATATTAATTCCTCTGATGAATAAAGTAATCCTTCTGCAGCGCACAATGGACAAATAGTAGAGTTTTTAATAGGTTACTTAATCTAACGCAATATTGTACTTTTCAAAAATTAGATTGGATTTCGGAAAATCACAGGAAGTAGCGCTATAAAAATCATAGTCTTATAATACTATGTGGTTGTTACACTGGATGTGAGAACTGCTTTAAACTCAATTGACTGATAACCAGGCCGGTCCCGAGGGAAACGCACCAAGAACGCGGTTTTTTTTTCTTCTAGTTATGGAGTGAAAATCTATAATGGAGCGAATTTTTCGATATTTTCAAATCTTATTTCGACTTCTTTAACATTTTAAACGTTTAAATTTCTTCCTTTCTCGAGCACTTTTCACCTTTTTTAATATCTTACATCCTTTCAAAGTTTTCAACATTTATCGACCTTCTCGTCAGATTTCGATTTTCTAAAGTTTTTCGACTTCTTCAATATTACTCGATGTTTTCAACATTTTGTGACTTTTTAAAATTTTTCGACTTTATAAGATAGCACCTCATACAATTGAGTGCTTGGACATACATATCTGTTTTTCTTTAACTGTCTGTAAATATATAAATATGGGTCTTTTTATGCGCATCAATTTGAAAACGTTGGGAAAGAAAAGAGTTTATCCTCAAATAAATAAATCGAAATTGAATCGAATTGAACAATTTCTTCATTCGCCTCGCAAGCTCAAGATACGGCCCTGGCGGGGAGTCATACAAAACTCGTTATACTGAGGCTGCCAACAAGCAACAGTAAACATTTTTGATTTTGCTATTATGAAAAGGTGGCACAGTAGCTGTCGTATCGTGCTCGTGGTGGCGCCAAGCTTATCGTCCCGTACTCGTTTTTGTACAAGAAATTTTGAATCTGTATCGCTCTCGTCTCGTTCTCGCCAAGTTTTCTCGGTTATTCTCGTTTACATTTATATATTTATTACTAACTGGAACTCGCCTTTTGTTACGCAGTCTTCATTGGGTTCATGTACCAAATTTCAGAACTTGGTATAAGTACCAAGAATAGCAATTTAAGCGTTTTGCTGTGTAGGAGGAGCCACGCCCATTTTTTTATATTTATCAATGTAATTTGTAAAAAAATACAATCCCGTTGACATTTTACAAGTAGCTTGACGCAAACATCCACGTATTAAGTTTCACAACTGAAGCTGCCACACATGCCGAAATATAGCGTTTTAAGTATTTTGGTTGCATAATAGATGCCATTCCCCTTTGTTCAAAAAGGTTCAAACTATATTTAAAACCTTTTCGATATCAAAACAAATATGTCCCTTAAATTTGAACTTAGTCGGTTCAGTAATTTCCAAGTCTATAAATAACATATAGACAGACATTCATTTCTAAGGAATAAAAATGAAAATAATATAAGATATAATGCGTTTCCTTGTTTATGTTTATAAAAAGTACATCGAGTTTTTAAGAAATTATAATGACAAAAAGTAAACATTTTGTTTTTGCAAACGAGTATAGACTTAACCAAAATAGACGTGACGAGACGGTTGCAAGTGAACGAACGTTTGCATTCGTTTCGTCTGTTTTGACATTTAACCCAAAATGTTACGCTAGCCAACGAACCAAAAAAGCTGTTATGACGAGTAGCAACGTTTTGAAGTTCGGCTCTTACGGAACAACTCGTCTCGTCAAAATGTTTCGTTCACTTTCGATCAATTACGGTTGGTTCATTTTGGCTATCAACATTGGTTTACATACACTCGAACTTACTCGTTACGTCTCGTCTCGTCTATTTTGGTTTAGGCTTATGGTGTATGCGTGCTCAATGTTCTCAGTGAAAAATATTCGACCGATAACTCGTTCTCAACAATATTTCAGTGTATCTCGTACGACTATACGTGTTTATCGTATGATAAATACAACATTATCGCCGATAACAAGATATCGACCAAGCCTTCTTGTTTTCATCCTCGATCATACGAGAAATAATTTTATTAATATCGTCTCGTTATCGTTATCAGAACCGAGAACGATATTCATCAGTTCTCGGTGAAGCATTAGCCACTGAACAAGAAAGTAGGAGGCATTAGCCCTAACACTTGTAAGTGTAGACATTATCATACATACATCCCAACCAGTGTCAGTGACCTCTTTGACCCCATCGTCCTTAATGAGGAATACTATCAATGCTTTACAGTCAGACGGCTCACTAGCACTTATGCTTCCCTTATGTGAAAATGCACTAAAAGATGCATTTCCATTCAGCAATAAGGTGAGGAAGAGGCTGAAGCCGAGACTACTTTTAACAAAAGAAAAGCCAAAACATTGTTATTGAATCTTTTGCAGCAGTCAGAGATTAAACCTGGATCTCGGTGGTGTAGAAGTCTTACACCAAAACATTTCACTGCGATCATTACTAACTGAAAAAAATGCGGTGTATTTTTAATGCTCCAATCATGTGTCTTCAAATTGAGTAGCCACAAGTATTCAACTAAAACTAATGATGCATTCAGCATGAGACCAAAGGAGTTTTTCAATCGCCATGCAAAGCGAGAGAGACAACATTTTTAGCATAATAAGCTTTATTTTGAATAATGTCGAAAAAAAAATAAATGCAGTCAAGCAAAGGAATCTCTCAAGGATACGCAACGAGTGGTAATAGTTGATAGCATGAGTTCCACCAAAACCAAGCAAGCAGAGAATGTGTGTGCTCTATGTAATTTTTCACTACGACTCACTAGCAGCTAAAAATTCATGAATTTTTCATAGCTTGAATCAGCTGACTGGTTGGTATGGAAGGTGACGACTGACAGCTCATAGGACTTGAGTGCAGTGTCAGTTTTGGTTTGAAATTATACCAACGGATGCTGAGGAAGCCTTGCTTTTGGTTGCATCTAAGTCAATCCATTAAAAAATTCAAACTTTTTTTGATCAAAACTGTAATGAAAATATCCGAAATATTTTGAGAGTAATTTTTGAAATTTTCGCGAAATTATTAAATTTGTGAACATTATTCTAAAGTATTGTGAATCTGTCTGAAAAGTAAATAAAGCATTTTTTTTAAGAAACATTTAGAATTGTGTTTTGCCTGAAAATTTTGAGATCTCATTATTCCTCGTTTTGGTAGGGTTTCATATGTTCGATTAATGAAAAAATCCAAAGATTTCTATAAATTTGTGTTTTTTCGCCCTTTACAAATTGCTTGGAGACCTATTTCATTTAACCTGACTGGTTTTCTCTGACCTATACCAACTACCAAAGAAAAATTGGCATAGTAAACAATTTCACATTGATGTTGCGATAACTTTTCAGTGATTTATGGAATGTTCCATAAACATAGCAAAGGATAAGAGCATTTTTATAGCTCACTGTATATCTTGTGCAAACATACGGAACAAATTTAGTCACAAGTCAACAGTGACTGCTATTACTACGCTACATACTAAGTAACTGTCTTTAAGGATAACACATCCTAAACATACTCCACATTTTTTTTAAATGTCACTACCAATTGTTGCCAACAACACAGAGTAGCTTCTTCCTTTTGCGAAAACACAGCATGAATAATAAATGGTGTAATCATTGCTCGAGTGAACGAGACATTACCTCAATAAAAAAAAAAAAGTAAAAGCGATAAACTGTCAGTAATTGGAAACATTTTAGCACAACATACACTAGATACTTTTGAACAGATAAAAGTCCTTGTGTGCGAACCCTTTTGCTTCCGCAACCCCAAAAATAACACTTTTCTCTTCTCATACATCAACATTTTACCACGCCAATTAACTTTACAAATCGCATGTGAGTTGGTGATTAATTATTCTGAAACTGGACATGGCCCTTCTCAATAAGAGTAGTATACCTCCTATACACTTTAAAAGGGTTATTCAAGCTTTGACAAGCATACATTTACAATTTATAGTTTCAACATATGTCCAAGCCAACCTTTTGTTAAATTTATATTTTAAAATTTTTCTCCTATTCTTAATTGAAAGCAATTCTGATCCTTATCATTAGCATATGTCTTAAAGTTTTACGGACTTTAAATTGAGAACGTGCCTAAACTTGACCAAAATAATCAACAACATCGTCATCATGAGCAACTTTAACCACATTTCATCCACTTTCATTAGTTGGCACATGTTTTCTAAATGGTTTCTTTGTCCCATATCAGCATCCTTTTTTCGAAAAAATAATAGAAAAAAAGAAAATCCATTTCAACTTGTCTTCAAATTTCTTTATGTTTCTTGGCATTAATTTATGCCGTGGTCAACACTTCATTAATCATGCTTAACCAATTTGGTAGAAAGTCACACGTACAAAATATTTACATACCATACATACATATTAGTTTCTACTTATGCATTGATACGTGCAACAAAATGTGCTGTGAAAAGTTTTCTTTTGCCGGACAACAGCTGATGATGTGTGTGGTTTCACAAGTTTGTGAATAAATAGGTTGTGTGGATTTTTTTTTGGAAAGATATGTCAACATATCAAGTTTCGCTTCTATCTCGCCCAACCTCAAATTCAAGAGATGTCACAGCTTAAAAATTAAACATGTTTTTAGGCCGTAGGTTCCCAATGTGCATAAAAACGGATGCGGAACCATTTCGAACCCGTTACGGATCCGTCAGCGCGGATTCCACTTTTTTATGCTTCGACGAATCCGTCTCGAACTCGAAACGGACTTCAGATACGGATCCGTTCCGGATTCGTTTTTTATAAATGGAAAGGATCCGATCCGGATTTTTTATAAATAAAAAGGTTCTGTTCCGGACTCGTTTTTTGTAAATAAAACGGCTCCGTTCCGCATTTGTTTTTTGTAAATAAAACGGATGTGTTCCAGACTCGTTTTTTGTAAATAGAACGGATCCGTTCCAGATTTTTTATAAATAAAACGGATCTGTTCAGGCATCGGTTTTTGTACATAAAACTGATCTGATTCGGACTCGTTTTTTGTAAATAAAACAGATTTTAATCCGTTTAATTCCCAGTTTAAACTGAGAAATTTTTCAAAAAAGCGCCACAGATCATTAACATTAAAGACAGTTATCAAGTTGTCATCCAAACTTTTATTTTATTTTTAATGTATCAGGGATACGAAATACAGTTCAGTACTTATTTTTAATTTAAGTACCTTTGTTATATCATTAGCACGAAGCTTATTTTCAAACCGATCTTTCCGCTTTTTCGAGAGGAATTTCTTACGAAAACAAGTTCGAAATGGATCCGAAACAAAATCCGGAGCGGATCCGTTTTATTTATGAAACGGATCCGTATATGAGTCCTTTCCGAGTTTGAGACGGATCCGACAAAGCAATCCTTCCGCTTTTTCGAGAGGAATTTCATACGTAAATGTGTTCGAGACGGATTCCGTTTCGGAAAAAAATATATGAAGAAGCGAGTCCGTTTCGAATTCAAAACGGATCCGTTTGGCGCACTCGATTGACAGATGTGATAACAAACGTTAAGTGAAAGATGACACAATATACGTGATGAAAACCTCACTTTATGCAGCAAAGGTTTATTTCCTACAACGCAATGGCCTAATTTTAAGTCTCACATGATAAAAATTAACCTGAGAATCGAAAACTTTCGCTATCATTCTCGATCCCGATAAGGATTATGATGTCGCAAAAATTAAAAAATTATTTCTCGTATGGCCGACGAGGACAAACGAGAAGGTCTAACCGATATCTCCTTCTCACCGATAATTTAATGTTTATCGTAAAATAATTTCAGCAGTCAAGCTTTGTTGAAGGAGAAAACTCCTACAACCAAAATTGAAGGGACTTGCTTCAGAGAGCAGTGTCTAAAATAATGAAAACGAAAATCAATGGAGCTTGGAAATAGGTTAAGTTTTGGAAAAAGGTTGTCATAAGTGGAAAGAAGTCAAAATGAATAAATACTTTGTATACCAAAATCCCGTGGTGGAAAATCCTCCTATGTGGATATCTTTGTAAAGCATAAGGAAATCCTCGAATAACAGGGGAATATAATCTTAAATATTCTGTGAATGTAATCTCAAAAATAATGAGAACTCAAAGTGGTATGCTAACGTTGCAACTAAATGAATTAAAAAAATTCAAGGAACTGAAAGTATTCATAGCTGTAGTTCTAGACAGTCACATTACTAACTGAACGCTTTATTATTGTAAGAAAGAAAATTGATGTGGTGACAAACAAATAAATTGTTGAAAAACGTGGTATATTGGAAAAGTCGAAAATGTTAAGAAAGTCGTTAAATGATGAAAAAGTCAAGAAATTTTGATAAAGTCAAAAATGGGAAAATTTTGTTAAAATGGATGAAAACAGTGATGGCATTTGTGTTTTGTGGAAATGTACTGAATGGAGACTTGAAATGCACTTTTTGTTTTGATGCCGAATGTACTTTTTCGACCTGTAGACGAAAAAGTTACTTAAAATTCAGCAAAAAAAGGTCAAAGGTTTGCTCCAGGTATATTTCGCGGTAAATTTTCTAAAACAAATGGTAATTTTTGAAATTAGTCGAAAATGCACCGGATGTACCAAAAATAAGCTAAATATACCGTATGTACTAAAAACTTGTCGAATGTACTGACGATGATGTACTAAAAAAAGTACAAATACTACATGGTTCAAAAAGTCCCGGG
Source organism: Tricholauxania praeusta (assembly GCA_949775025.1). NCBI lineage: Eukaryota > Metazoa > Arthropoda > Insecta > Diptera > Lauxaniidae > Tricholauxania > Tricholauxania praeusta. The sequence goes on along the minus strand of OX459031.1, from coordinate 110,378,610 downwards.
AATTTTGATGTGATGGCACCACCACTCTCAAATCGATATAATTTTTCGGAAACGGCAACTTTTTAAAGAGGAATATCAAATTTCGATGACACGAAGTTTTGAAGTTATCGCTGTATGAGTGATGCTACTTTTGGTATTTCGTTTACTATGGAAAAAAGTGAATTTCGCATTTTGATAAAACATTGCTTTGTGATCGGAAAACACGAGAAGCAAACATCGGAATGGCACCAAAAACATCACAGCACATCTGCTCCGTCGAAAACAACTGTTTACAGATGGTTTGCTGAATTTAAAATGGGTCGTACGAGCACCAGTGATGCACCACGTTCGGCCAAATGAGGATACCACTTCAGAAAACATCAAGAAAATTCATCTGATTGTTTTGAAAGACCGCAAAGTGAAAAAGAGAGAGCTAGCAGACATAATGAAATTGTCGATCGGCAGTATTTTCAATATTTTGCAATATTTTTGGAAATGAAAAAGCTGTGCGCGCGATCAAAAGCAAAATCGTGTTGGTGATTCGGCGTAACCCGAAAGTGTTTTTGCGTCGATTCGTAACAATGGACGAAACATGGATCCACCACTACACACCGAATTCCAATAAACAGTCGGCAACATGATTAGAACCGGGTGAGAGTCGTTCGAAGCGCCCAAAAACACAAACGACGGCTGGGAAGGTGATGGCTAGCACATAATCCTCATCGACTATCTTGAGAAAGGCCAAACCATCACGGGCGACTATTACGTAGTGTTATTGGACCGTTTGAATAATGAAATGAAGATAAAACGGCCGCATATGGCAAAAAAACAAGTGCTGTTTCACCATGACAATGCACTGGCTCATTCATCGCTCAAAGCAATGGTATAACTGAACGAATTGCGATACGAATTGGTGCCCCACCCACCATATTCTCTAGACTTGGCCCCCAGCGACTATTATCTGTTCCAAACTTGAAAAGATGACTCCAGGAAAAAAGATTTTACTCAAATGAGGAGGTCGAGGTCGGAATTGATGCCTATTTTGAGAGCTTCGACGTCGACTGCTATAAAAAAGGAATCGAAATGTTGGAGCATCGTTGAATGAAGTGTATCTCCCTCGAAAGGAACTATGTTAAAGAATATAATCGATTTTTATCAAAAAGTTTGTGTTTTCATTATTTTTCCCGGGACTTTTTGAAGCAGGTAAATGCCATAACTGGTGGAAAAATGTTGAAAAACTCGAGAAATTTTGGAAAAAGTTTTCAAAACAAAATGATAGAGGTAAAAGGTTATGAAATAAAGGTTTGAATGACAGTGAAATTGAGATCATCAATGGTCATCCTAGAATTGAAATAGAGGAGCAAGCAGACTACCGTTCTGGAGAGGAAAACTCCTATCGCTCTTGTGTCTTTTATTTCCTCGTGGAACACAGGGCTTCCTCAAAACTCTCCCAACGTGCACGAGTGCGAGTGCATTCAACTCTTTCGAACATTTCCCCGATTAACGTTTTTCCTGCTCTAGCGAACGATGATTTAGGACAGCTGCACGATCTGCTGTTCTGAGGTTTCCAATGCTTGCCGGTAGACTTCAGTTGGTGATTGCCGCAACGTGTGTCTAATTCGTTTCCACTTTCGCCATTTGATTTGAATTAAAATCGGATCTTGAAGGCATCTGGTAAGCAATTCGATATTGGAACTGATTCTAGGCCACCATATTTTCAGAATTCGGCGAAGGCAAGTGTTGGTGAGCATTTGTAAATTGTGTAGCAAGGTGCTGTTGATTACCCAGATTTGACACCGTACAAAAGAACTACTTCACGTTTGACTTAAATATTTTGATCTAAATTTATGCTAAAAGAGTTTAATAATTAACTGCATCTAAAGGGTGATTCAATAAGAGCTTCTTAGTTTGTTTTCTAAATAAAATACATAAAAATCAATGTATTGATGCAAATCTTAATTTGGAATGATAGTTCGGTTCCTACTACTCAATGTTCAAAAATTATTTTGACACATGACAGCTGTCAAAACAACCCACTTGGAAAAGGGACATCGTATTGAATTACCGTTTTTATCTAATAAATATGGTCTGATTTTCGACAACTCTTTCGAGCATATCGGCCCATATTCCTTGAATAATACGAGTCTATTCATGATTGAGTCGTATTGAATACTGAACACAAACGTCATATGGACAAGCCATTTGACACGTGACAGCTGTCAAAACAATCCAGTTGGAAAAGGGACCTCGTATTGAATCAGTTTTTAGTTGAAAGTCAATATCACGTCCAAAGCTATAGAAAACATGAGATGAAAATTAGAACTATAGCGCATTGAGCGATTTTCATAATAGATGTGTTTAACGGTTGGAGCCATGCGGAGCCAAAGAAATTGTACCATTTTACTGGCATTGCCTTAGACTCTATAACTGAGAAGTTTTTTGAAGTGAAAACTTCTTATGGCACGTTGTGCGGCTGAGGAAAAAAGTATAAACTCGCGACACCGACCGTCATCGGGATTCCCCGTCATGAATGCGATAGTAAAATTTGAATGTTCTTTGGAGACTTGGGAAACGCACTCGATTTTGGAATTTTGAAGACTTGGGAAACGAACTCGATTTTGGAATTTTAAAGACTTGGGAAACGAACTCGATTTTAGAATTTTGAAGACTTGGGAAACGAACTCGATTTCAGAAATTTGAAGACTTGGGAAACGAACTCGATTTTAGAATTTTGAAGACTTGGAAAACGAACTCGATTTCAAAAAATTTAAAAATGGTTGCCAAATTTTAGGCGCTATTAATAATTTGCCACTAAAAGTATGCGACACTTTCTGACAAATTTCAAAGTAGCGCCTAAAAGTAGGCAACTATTTTAAAAATTTCAGATAATGTTGCCTACTTTTAGGCGCTATTTTGAAATTTGTCAGAAAGTGTTACATACTTTTAGGGGTAAATTATTAATAGCGCCTAAAAGTAGGCAACGTTTTTTGAAAAAATTGTCCCATGAAAATATGCAATTTTTTGTAAAAATTTTTAAATTTTTAACATACATATGTTGACTTCCGGTTAGCTATTGCTCAGTCAGCAAATTTTTCTCTGCTAGCGCAGCCGAAAGCAGAGCCAGCAGCCCAAAGTAGAGAAAAATCTGAAATACCAGGCCACCATGAACCAGCAGCAAGCAAATTTGGTTTTTTGAAAAACTTTAAAACGTTATATTTCGGCTACTACAAAGCCAATTTAGACATATGAGAGTAATAGATTTTTTAAGAACAAGCAGATTTTTTTGAAGTCAATTGTGATTTGATAAACTGTCACTAGATGGCGTTTTAAGCAGCCACAACTCAGCAACGAATAAGCCGATTTTGATAAATGTGGTGTCATAGTGTCTGTAGGAAGAAGCAGATTTTTAAGATAAGTTTTAGAAAAATTTTGTCTAAGCTATTTGGTCACAGGTTCAGGTACTTTCTTTACCTGATTTTTTCTTATACTTACATAATTCGCGATGATGTTTCTTACTGCAATCAGAATAAATTTTTGTTCTCAAACATAAGGAATACTTAGCTCAAATTTAATTATTCACAGTTGAGGCTACTGAGCCGAATGTACTTCTTCCAGCAATTTTTGAAGTGAAAACTTCTTATGGCACGTTGTGCGGCTGAGGAAAAAAGTATAAACTCGCAACATCGACCGTCATCGGGATTCCCCGTCATGAATGCGATAGTAAAATTTTAATGTTCTTTTGTTTCTTTTAAATAAATATTCCAAGTGGAAGACAAAAAGCAAAGCAGACACACTAACTGACACATTCTATTCTCATTCAACGATTGTTATGCTTAAATGTTTGTTTCTTTCAAAGTCCGCGTTGTTGCGTTGACAAATTGAGAATGAGAGCGAGAGTAAAATTTGAATACATATTCCATTTTTGTCTTCCATTGCATTGCCATATAAAAAGAAAACGCACACATACCAACTAACACACTAACTTGCCATTAAACGATTTGTTTTCACTTCTGTCGGCACTCCCGGAGTGCAACCCGCCGTTTTTTTTTTTAACTTGGCACTTGAAGCCGTCATCAAACATGAGAGAACAATTTTGGCGTTATATTACAATGATATTTTATTCTTTGCTTTCAATGCTTGGAAGCAAATTTTGTTACAAAACTATAACTAACAATTGTGCATATAATAAAATAAAATTAATTGATTTACAATGTTTGTGGAAAAAGTTTTCTATTTCGTAAATAATTTTGTTTGCACACACCCCTAATCAAATATGCCCTTATTTTTTCTGTCTAATAATAAACAGTTTCTTAACATGTTAACCGCAATCATTACCACGACCACAATTAGTAAACAAACATGATAGTCTTACTCATACCACCACAACAATTTTCACATACAATTACATAAATATTCAAATCAAATGTGAATTTTTTTTTTACTTTTCTTTATTTTTTTCTTATCAACATTTGCATATTAATTCGAACTTTTTTAGACGTTCATGACGTTACTCATTAGACGTCAAATTAGAACAAAACAAGAAAAAAAACTATGAATTTTATATTTTTTTTTGTCAAATTAGGGGGAGTTAAATACGAGCAATAAAACAACAACATACTTAATATAATACAATAAAATGCCGAAAAAAAAAGAATTCCAATCATTTTCGGGTTCGCCCATCAATTGCTACCTAAAATAGCACCAAAACAGCAGAGGAATAAAAAAAAAAAACCATTTGTGGAAGTGGGAGTAACATTGGCATAAATATTCAAACGTGGTTTTTCATAATGAATTGATTTTAATTTTAGATTACCAGGAAAAAAACATAAAGTCTCATGCATTTCTTTTTTTTGTATTTTATTTTCGGATATAACTTATAGTAGGGTTGCGCGCGCTACGTTAACTCGTGCTCGCGTATTTAAATATGTGCGCGCACATTGAGATATCGCACATGCACACAAGTTTAAGGACGAACATGAAAGGGATATAAATAATATTCATTTCAGTATATCCATAAATTTCATTTCATGTTGGTGACATGTCAGTGTATACATAACACTGGCATACTCCCTCCATCCAAAGGTCTCACATTTTAATGTCTCTTTGGCAAAAGTTTTGCTGCAATTTAGTGACTTGATTTTTGCAACTTTTAAAATTATTTATATGCTGTGTTTACCTACACAAAAAAAAAGTTTTTAAAGTCAAATTTTTCATATGTGTGGTACTCAAAATGTAAAATGATTTGTATGCGAAGTTTTTTGCTTGCATGTCACTAGGATATGAACATATTTTGAATATGTAAGTTTTTTGCCTTTGTTGGCCGCCTGGCGGTGACAGAGCTGTAAAAGAGTGCAATTTTGCGCGATGTGTTTCACGAACATCCCGACGAATATTTTGTGCAATTTGTGGCTGTTGATGAGCATGTCATTTTCTTGTGAGAGAATCGTATGGAGAAAGAGAGTGACAAATACAAAATGTGTAAGCAATAAATGTTTGCTGGGAGATTTGTATGGGAAAAGAGAGTGAGAACAATTGCACAATTAGCAGCGCAAGCTTGCGCTACCAAATTGTTGCCCAAACTTTTCTAGTTTGTTCAAAAAAACTTTTCATACGATTTTTGACAGTTCGCTTGCGAGAGCGCAAAAATGCACAGTTTGCACAGCTTGCGAGGGTTTTGCGCGCTTAGATGAATAGCCATAATGTTTTACTTAAGTATGTTGAGAATTGTATAGTTTTTATGTTAATGTGAAGTAAAACAATACTTTACAAGGACTTTGAAGTAACAAACTATTTTGAACTCAAATATTTTTTGTTCTTATCAAGCCAATATCTACCCCTGGCTCCCAAATCACTTATTATGGACCAGTTAGTGCATTGTAGGGTATTGTTACCAGCATGTTCAAATTAATGACCAAAAAACTAAAAGGTCCTTACATTCCGGTCTTGAAAATATCCAACCACCGTTGTCAACTCCTTCACACGCTATGTAATAAGTCATTAAAGGGCTTTCGTATTCAACATTACTGTAAAGTACTAAGTATTACTGATGAAGCCAACTAAGAAACTGGACCTGTGATCATACTTGTTTCATTCATTGCTAAATGAAATCATCAGTGAACCTTTAAGCTGATGAATGAAATTTTCTAAGCCTAATGTTTTCCTCTTTGAAAAGTAAAACAAACCAAAGTCAAAATTATTTTTTATCTATTATTGTAACTCGGTAAAACGCCTTAGAAACTTTCACTAATCGGCCTAAAAGTTAACAGATGATTCCATTTAGCAATAGCTGAAACTAGTATGATTAGCTTTAGTCCGGTTTTTTTTTGTGTTAATTTTTGTTCTTGTAGTTTTTTTTTTTGTGTTATCACATACTGTACTGAACATTGAGCTCGGGGTTACCAGTGCCCGAGGGCGTTATGGTAAGCTAAATCTTAAAATAGATACATAGTAAAAATACCTTTACTTGGCTCGTTCTGAGCCTTGTAGTTAAGGGTCCTTTAAGCTAACTATTAAGCCTGACCAGAGATGAAGATGCATCACCAATCTGGTACCACGTGTTGTGAGGAGCCCCTAGAACTTCGGGCCTAGCCTGACAGTTGCGTGGAGCCCTAGGGTGGTTCGCATGCGGTTTGTACCTCCGGCGGTGCATAGTGCTGGCTGTGGTTGAAACGCTCAGTGTGAAGTTGCATTTTCTCAACCTAGTGGCCATTCTAAAAATTGCAAGAGATGTGCATAGATCTCAACTGAAACCAAGGGTGAAGTGATGTCCATAAACATTTCCTTACTTAGTAACTGTATCAAATGCGGTCGTCTTCTAATTAGGGATGTATATACTCGAAAATTAATTCGAATGTGGCACATTATCTTTTTAATTTTAAATAATTCTCAGGAAAAAGTATTGAGGAATCTTTATTTTACGTTCCTTTAATGAGATAGATTATATCAAAACATCTTTTTATTCATAATATCTTCTTCCAGAACATATGTATGTGGAAATCATCATATTCAAATTCCTGTTATTAAGAAATTTTTAAACATATTTACACTGGTAGTAAAAATTAGGCAGATATTTTACGAGAGAATGATATCACCAACAAAAAAAAGTTACATGAGAAACTTCTCAAAGCACACAAAATACCTGGGTAACTTTTTTAAAAGCAAGAAATTACCATATGATATATTACAGCTCTGTTAAACAGCTAAATAATGACAAGAATTAAGCAGATCATAATAGGCCAGTATAATATAAACTGTTATTAGGATAAAACTTGCAAGTAACGTTAAGACACGAAAGCAATAAAGTTCTGTCTCGGGGCAAATGAGGCCCAATTTATTACTTTTTTTTTGAAAGAAAATATATTGATAGTATAATATAAGTACTATATCATATGTATGCAAGTATGTTTGTTTGTGAAAAACATTTTCATAAAGAAATAAGTTTTAAGCAAAATTACTCAAAATTCAAAACCTTTATACATTTAAAACTGCTGTCATTTTAATATTATAATATATATTCTTCTTTTTTTCATTTAAATTAAATAAAAATCTTTTATCCCATAAGGAATGAAAACTTAACTCTTTTTGTATAAATTTCTTCCTTAATTTATCATATCAGCAAAACCATGCAGTATACTCTACATATGTTACGTTGGGATCACATATCCAAATGACACTTAAAACTTATAAGTGACCCAACAAAAGTTTCTTTCATTTCATGCAGCACCCGTAATCAAAATGCTCGTACAAACAATTTAAAACTTTACCCCATACACAGCATGTACTGTCCTTGTAAAAGGTTTTTAATTCTTTGGCATAGTCATTCAGTCATTTGCTACCCAAAAGAAAATTTTAATAAAATCAATAAATGGCTTTTAGACTTTTGTGGCTTAAATCAAAACAGAAAGAAAAACAAAGCAGCATAAAAATGTATAAAATATTAACACTTAAATACGAAACATGAAAAACATTTATCAACAGCTTGAATAATTAAAAACTTCTGCTTCGGACAATAGTTCACTGAAAGGGGTTATGTGTGCTCACAGTCTTTGAAAGTTAAAAGAAATTTAATGTTTTCACTTACTTGCATGCATATGAATGAGGAAGTATAGAAAATATAACGCACTTTACTTAAAATTTCCTTTTCCATATGCATGCAAGTAAGCCTCGTATAAGATTAACGACATTGAACTACACATGGGTGATTATGAAAGACCTTTGAAACGACATATTGAACGTTGTTACTTAAAACTGTTTTAATTGATATTTTAGAGTGGAAAACATGCTCCATCATTGCTATAGAAACAAAAACCCATTGTAGTAGCCAGACCTTTAATTTATGGCGAGAGGATGTCTGTCACCTACAACAAATGACAATTAATCGTTTTTCCCATAAAAATTCTATAGATTTTTGGCATATTCTCTACACAAAAAATATGCAGTATACTTGCGTTTTTTATGAATTAAATTCTTCAAAACTGAAAAGTATTTATTATTTTAAAGGTACAGTGTTAAAAGACAAAATAATTTCTTATTTTAAAGTATGGAAAATACACAAGTCAAGGAAAATATAGTAAAAAAAGTTAATGCTGCGTAATGACATTCATTGCATAGCCGTAGCATTCGTTGCATTGCCATAGAATTCGATGCATAGAAATAGAAACGATTGAATGAGCTTTAAGTGAATAGTGCTTGTCTTCTGTAGTGTGTCCGTTGCCTACAAAGAAAACGAAGGCAAGCAACGGCAATGCGATAAAAAACTACTGCACATCAGCATTCGCATTCGCTTTGAGTGAGCAGTGTTTTCATGCGTTTCACACGTTTGATGCATAGTGTTCATTCACAATTCGTTTTTTGTGAGTGTTTCACAACTGCGTATGAATGCATACGTGCACATCTCTGATGTACATTAGAGCGGTACAAAATAAAAACTTTTTGATTTTTTCACGATGTGTCAGCGGATTACAGTAGCCTTATACGTCTGGACAAAGCCCATTACTAGGGTTAAGGTTAATATTGAAAACTGGATTAGCGCCCTCTGTTTTAACTAGACAACCCATTTTCCAAAATATTGATTTAAAAAATGGTGTAAGTTACAGACGTTATAAAATTTTCCAACAAAGTGGTTTTCGGGAAACTATCGATCGGAAAGTTCAAATCCATGATTTGTTTTTCTTCTTCTTCTTTCTTTCATATAAAAAAATCGACAATCGACTGGACAAAAGTAAAAAAGTACCGATTTTCTACTTTCTAGTTACAACACTTCAAATATTATCTTACCGCCGATCCCATGGTACATCATTTTTAAGGTACTGTTATTTGCTTAAAAGAATGCCGAAACCCCATATTATTATCTTATTTCAAAACCAATATATCTGCATTTTTCTAAATTAACAGACCTGATTTTTTTCGAATCGTAGTCGACAAATTTGCATATTAAGGTGATTCAAATTTTTTTTTTTATTTCTGACAGTTATTATTGATCGAGGAACTCAAATCGGTGATAAATTTTTCTTCTTCTTCTTTTTTCTTATAAAAAAATTGGAAATTGACCGGAAAATAAATGAAAAAAATTCCGATTTTGTACTTTAAAGTTGTAACATCAGCCCATATTATTTTGCCGCTGATCCCGTGTTACATCATTTTTAATGTATTGTTATTTGCTTAAAAGAATGCCGCAAGCCACATATAAGAGAACTGACATAATTTAAAATTTTGAAAATGGTAGAAAAATCTATGGAATAGTCCCTAACTATTTGCTTAACTGAAAAAAAATGTACCAGTCTCCAGATATCTTACTCACCGCAAATTTTGAGGTCGTTCATGGTATTGTACTCTTATAACTTATTGACAAATATTTTTGGACCAAAATTTCAGGGATAAGTTTTGAATAGTTATACTTTAACAATGTAAGTAAAATGTTGGTCTAAGATAAAATGTAGCTTCAAAAAACAGTTTTAAAAAATTGTCTTTTTATTTTTCGAAAAACTCCCGGCAAAAAAGAATTTAAAGTACATATGTAAAAAACGCTCTTTGCTGTTTAACATATTTAAATCAAAAATGTTCAGCTTTTTTTCTAGTGTAATAAAAAATTAAAAGCATCCATCTACAAAAATAAGTAAAATATATTTTTGATTTTGAAAAATCGAATTTAAGATTTTCGAAAAATAATTACGACCATTCGAAAGGCCATTAAAAATCTATCGGAATCACATGAAATCTGTAATAGATGGAAAACAAATTTTGTTCTTCAGTTCCCTGTATTTTTAAAAATGCTCTTCTATTTGGTCCACCCTTTATATGTTTTCCCACATCTTTCTCCTTATAAATATTGCAAATAAATTAAATTAAAAAAGTACTAAAAATAAATTCCCAATTACGAAATTTAAATGTCATTACTTTATAACCTTAGGTATCCTTATTTTATATCCAACCAGTTTTTTTAATTACCACCATTGTAAACGACACGCAAACAATCAATATCAATGACTAACTAATAGCATTATAGTGATGGGTAACAAAAGACAAACAAAAGTACAAAATGTTCACACGAAAATTCATAAATTAATCAAAGGAAAGTGACACAATGAAAATATATCAAATATATCATAAAAATGTTTTTTTGTTTTTTTCCTCTTCTCACTTTTAGTGAAATTGACCCTTTTGTTAATTAAATTTTTTGGTCAAAGGACAACACTTAAATGTTGCGTGTGCATGCGCGTACTACATACAGCATACTTCGCACCACTGCTGTTATGTTACCTACTGTTCAACACTTGGTAATACACGCAAATTATCTTTCCATGTAGGAAAATAAGTCATCGATGACAGATTCCTGTAATAAATTTTTCTCTACATTTTTTAGCAATTGTTAAAGAGAAGTTTTAAGCTCCAAGGCTGCGTTGACACTGTTATGTGCTGGCTTAATTTTGATTTAGAGTTGACTCTGTTATTGCTTTTGCATAGCAGAATCGACTCTATTGTTGACAGACTTGAGTCTGCTGTCAGATTTTATACCGCTGTGGAACAGAATTGATTCTGTTGTGAAAAGAAGTCAACCCTTAACTCCTTGGGCTACTAGTATTGTTGGCAAATTCGAAAATTTTCAAAATTTACTCTGTTATATGCCCAGATACTATTTACAGTACTCACACTTTTGATAACAGAGCTCCTTTGATGCTCATATAATGTATAAAGCGCGTTGACACTGTTGTTGCCTTAACTAATATGTTGTTGATGGTTGACACTGTTATTTGCTGGATTGATTTTGATTGAGAATTGGCTCTGTTATTGCATTTGCATACTGTACTTTTGACACTGTATTTAGCTAAAATGTCTCTGTTATTAACAGCTCTTAGACTGTTGTTGTCAAATTTTACACTGTTGTTGAGAGAATTGGGTTGGTTTTTAAAAAGAGTCAACGCTTCGATGATAAGAATAGTTAATTTTACTGTTGACTCAGCTAAGGTCATAACTAATTGACTGTAAAGTCTAATAGTATTTATGACAAATTTGATATTTCCATTGGCTATCTACCTATATAACTATGCTATATTTACAGAAGTCAAACTTTTGATAACAGAGCTCATTTTAATGTTGATAGAGTTGTCTCGGTTGTTGGCTGTTGATGAGGTTGACAATGTTGCTGTCAGAATTGATTCAGTTGCTCACAGTTCACAGTCTGTTGTTGACAGAGATATATCTGTTATTAACAGACTTGACAGCTGACTTCAATATAAAGATAGCTAACTCTGACAGAGCTCAATTTATTGCTGGTATTAACAAACTTTATGCTGTTGTTGACAGAGCTATCACTGATTTTGACAGATCTAATTCTTTTATTAATCTTAATAACATTTTAGTTAGCTGTTATTTACCTATGCGTTGTAATCAACCTGTCCTTTGTTCAGTCAAAAGCAATTTTTTCCTACTGGCATAACAGCGGACACAACAAATATAACCTCTTGCTATTTGCCTAACAAAATATTGTTTAAATTTAGTACAAACAGCGAAAACGATTAGATATGCGTGAATAGATTGTGTCAGTCGAACAGTAGAGCAAACAAAATTGACCATAAATTTTGAGAAACAAATGAAGTACAAAGAAAACCTTTCTATATGGACAACAAACAACAAGAACTTCAAGCGTAGAGTCTACCACGATAGTGGCAATTTAAAGGGTTGACATAAGGTTTAAGTTATCTACATAAGTAAGGCAATTTACCTCTACCTCTCATACTAAAAACTCAATAAGCTTGTGCATGTCGTCAACACGACCCCAGGACATAACGCCTATATCTCGAATACGATAGTACGAAATTAATAATTGAAAATTTTGATAGTCTGCATTTAATGTGCAGACCACACATCAAATGGGTTTTTTTTTTCGTTTCTTTTTCTTTTTACTGTTACTATTAACCCTTCGCTAGTTTAGCCTTGTAGTTATCCTTTTTTTTAGTCCCTTGCATGTTTAATTATTGGTAAACTATTACACTTTCAGTTTTTTTGTTTTTTTTTTGGTCTTGTTGGCATAACTAATTTACATATGACACGCAGTTTGGTTTTTTGAGACGCAATATATGGGCACCACTCATATCTTGATCTTACAAATTGATAGTCCTTTTACTTGTGCTGGTATCCTTTTTCGGTAGCTTTATATTAGTCGATCGGAGAGAGGTAAATTTATTAGGACAACGCCAAACACTTAATGTTTACGCATTTATCAATTAACACGAAAAAGGTGTCATCCCTTGTTTAGTCACATGTAAGTTCTTTTTTTCCTCTTACTTTTTGGAAACTATGGGAAGGGTTCAAACTGGAATCAACGCTTTTATAATGCAAAGAAAATAATATGAATTCAATTTAAGGAAGTATCAGAATTTACGCTCTATCTTATGCTAACAAGCTTGGCTTTATTGTTTCCTCTGTTATTGGAGAGTGGATGGATTGGCTTTTGGTTGATCACAGTAAAGTTTCTGACTGCTTTCCACCTGGGGATTGCCAGAGCAATCTCTGAGCCAACCATTAGCAAGTTGACACACAGCCTCCTCGCGGCTCCATCTGGGTAGCTATCTCCGCATAGACTCTGTTGAAAATGTTGGTCTGTTGTTAACAGAGTTGACTATATTCTTGCGCAGATTAACTCTTTTGTTAATAATGTTGATCCTATTGTTAACAGATCTAACTTTTTTTTACACAAAGCTGATTCTGTTATCTGTATTGGCATTTTTGTTAATGTAAAAGATTGACGCTGTCTTTAATAGAGTTGACTCTTTTGGTCACACAGCTGCTGATATTCAGCAATATTATGATTTCATTGTTGACATAATTCAATCTGTTCTCATCAGTATAAGCTCTGTGTTTTACGAAAGTGACTTGGTTTCCGACAGAATTAACTTTTCTGTCTACAGATCTTTAATTTTTAGCTTTTAAGCTTTACTCTGTTAATAACAGAGTTGACTCTGCATAAAATATAACTGACTTTGTTTCCTGTTACTTAGTGATTTATATTATATCGTTTACAACTTGGACAAACAAAACATACATACATCTTTGTTTCTAACAACACTAACAGAGTTGGCGCTGTTGTTAACATAAAATAAATTGTTGTTAACAGAGTTGGTTGTATTGTTTACATAGTTGAGTATATTTTGACCATGAATAAATCTGTTATGCCAAAGTCGACTTTGTTATTGATATACAAACATCTGTTGTTAACAGAAGTGTATCTCCAATTAACATAGTTGACACTTCTTTTGACCTAATTGAATTTATTTTGCAGATGTGACTTCTTTATTTGACTATACAGTTAACAGAGATATTGATATTTTTAAAAATAATTCTTTTTATTTCTGAAAAATGGGTCCAAAAATCCCATTTAGGAGGGTCGGGTACCTCACTTGTCACTTCCAAAATCCATTTTCGGTCTTTTCCCATCGATTCGTGCAATAAAATTTTTTTCGAAAAATGGGTCCAAAAATCCCATTTAGGAGGGTCGGGGACCTCACTTGTCACTTCCAAAATCCATTTTCGACCTTTTCCCATCGATTCGTGTAGTAAAATTTTTTTCGAAAAATGGGTCCAAAACACCTCTTTGGAGGGTCAGGAACCTTCCCTGTACTCCCAAAATCCATTTTCGGCCTTTTCCCATTGATGCGTTAAGCACAATTTTTCTAAAAATTATAGTGCATAATTATCATAAATTTCTTTCTTTTCAGAAACATCTTAAGTATTTTCCTTTGGACTTTATTATCAACTAGCATTACCCTGTGCGCATCGCCTCACCTCAACCGTGGTGTAGATTCGATGTGCGGTCTGCGTGAAAATTCTATTTAAAAACTACTTTTGTATGAGGACCACCCTTAGTATGCACCCAAAATAAAATTTTTACAACCTAAGCAGTGCCTCTTAATATAAAAACCACATGATGTAAATTCCTTGAGAATCGATTTAAGCGGTCTTCGAGAAAATGATATTTAAAATATTTTTTTGTGTGAGGGCCACCCTAAATAAAAGTTTTGTATCCTTAGCTATGCCTCTTAACATAAGAGCTACGTGGTGTAAATCGTTTAACCTGTTATCGTGAAAATGACATTTTAAAAAATTTTGTATGAGGGCCACCCTAAGTTTGAACTTGAAATAAAATTTTTACGATCTTATCTGTGATTCTTTATATAAAAGCCATATGGTGTAAATTCCATGAGAATCGATTTTGCGGTCTTTGAGAAAATGATATAAAAAAAATTGTTGTATAAGGGCCACCCTAAATAAAAGTGTTGAAGCCCTATATATGACTCTTAATATAAGAGCTACGTGGTGTTAATTCGGTGTGAATCGATTAACCTGTCTTCGTGAAAATGATATTTAAAAATTTTTGTGTATGAGGGCCACCCTAATTTTGCACTTTAAATAAAATTGTTACAATCCAATCTCTGCCTCTTAATATAAAAACCATTATTGTAAATTCCAAGAGAATCGATTAAGCAGTCTTTGAGAAAATGCTATTTTTAAAATATTTGTGTATGAGGGCCACCCTAAATAAAAGTTTTGTGGCCTAAGCTATGCTTCTTAACATTAGAGGTACGTAGTGTAAATTCGGTGTGAATCGATTTATTTGTCTTCGTGAAAATGATATTTAAAAATATATTTGTATGAGGACCACCCTAAGTATGCACCCTAAATAAAATTTTTACCATCAAATCTGTACCCCTTAACATAAAAGCCATACTGTGTAAATTTCATGAGAATCGATTTGCCTGTCTTTGAGAAATCGCTATTTTGAAAATATTTGTGTATGAGGGCCACCCTAAATATGCACCCTAAATAAAAGTTTTATAGCCTATGACACCCGCCCGATCGATACTAACATACTGTAAAAATTTCATCAAAATCGGCTGGATAGTTTCCGCGTGCATAAGAGACAGACAGACAGACAGACAGACAGACAGACAGACAGACAGACAGACAGACGGACAAAAAATGAATTTTATATAATAGATAATCCTAAGTTTTCTCCTTTGAAATTTTTTGCTTAGTGATCCAAGATATTTTTTTTGGATTTTCCTCGTTCTTTCATACAAAAAAAACTTTTATTTTCGCCTTTTGAAAAATAAAAGTCAAAAAAAACTCTTTGCATGTGACTGTTAAAAATATAAGTTAAAAAAAACTTTTAAAAAAAACTTTTATTAATAAAAGTCAAAAAAAACTCTTATGAAAAAGTTTTTTATAAAAGTTTTTTGAAAAAACTTTTATGTAAAAACTTTTTGAAAAAGTTTTTTGGAAAAACTTTTATTCAATAAAAGTTTTTGAAGAAAGTTTATAAAAACTTTTATAACAAAAAAGTTTTAAGAAACTTTTATTTTGAAAACTTTTTGAATAAAAGTATAAAAGTTTCAAGGTCTGGTTGTTAGTAAAATTATTTCTGTTGTTAACATAAATGAATTTGTTGTTTAGAGATTCGACTCTTTTTCTAACGAAGTTCTTCATAATAAGCTTAATGATGGATTTTTCTTTTTTTTATATTTTTTAATATGTAATATTGAAAGACTGTAAGTGCACTAAGTCAAATTTGTTTTTGTTTTCTTATTTTTCGTACTATGAAAAAGTTCCCTTAAAAAAAATAACTAAAAAACGTTATTAAAAATACTATTGGTTTTAAGACAAAAAAAAAAAAAATAATTTTTAAGTTTTATTTTTTGTTTGTTTCTGAATAAATGAGTTAAGTGAAAATGATTTTTGTGAATTTTTAATTTGAAAAGTTTACCCGTAATAATTTTTTGAAAAAAAAGGTCGTCGATTCGACGAAGTATAAAGTTAACGTATGTAAAATAAGTATAACGTTCCAGAGCTAAATGGATTTTAGCTGTTCATTAAAAATCGGCATAAGTTGCATAAAATAAAAGAATTTTCTTCTTCTTCAGTTCTAAAATATCAAATATGTAAAGCAGCAGTCTGCAACCCGATTAGGAACCCCTTCCAGGCAACCCCTACCACAACCAGCGAGGAATCTGGCTAAGAATGGTGGACCCTATTACGAGCAGCCATATGAGAATCTTATCAACATCTGAAAGATGTAAACGTATTAAGAAGCTCCGTATCAACTATGGAAAAGACTAGCCAACGTTCGGCAAAAAAATTAAAAACATTTTTTTTTAATAGTTCTAATGGAATAATCGAAATACTTCTGTTAGAAAACTTTAATGATTTTTTTCCTGAGACTAGAGTGGTACATTAAGATGGTAAGAAAACGAGGTCCATGATGTCAATGACCCTTAAAGCAAAAAATTGGTCTACTCGAGACAAAAACTATTTTATACTATTTTAGATCAGACTGTAAGTGCCAATGATATGAAGAAAAATCTAGATGCGCAAACTCTACTTTCGGTAAAAAAAATAATAAATTTTTTCAGATCAGATTGCCTTGCAAAAATGATTCAGATTCGATGGTGTACGGTGAACTTTTTTTTCTGGTACGTTCTAATGCACATATTTATCACTTCAATGTTTTTTTTTTTAAAAGGACTCTTCCGAATTGTTTTATTAAGTAAATTGAAGAAAATTATTATTAATTGCCTTGCAATTAGCAGTAAGGACTACACGTTGGTCTACTTTTAGTAACGTTGTAGGTTACATATTCGGAACAGAGTTTTAGTTCAAAAACGTCGTTAAAGTATGGCAGCGAAAGACTTCAAGCGCTTGATTCGATTACTCAGCTTTCTTGGGTTATTAAACGTTATATACAGTCACAAAGAAGAACGTTTTATCCACAAAAAATCTAAACGATTTTTTAAGCGTCTCTACCTTAGATACTTATACTATAATGCATTGCTATATTTGGTGCTGTTTTCACTTCTTTTTTCAGTTCAATATTTTGTGAATGGTGAATCAGTAGGAACTTCCTTTGAAGCACAAGACAATTTCTTTGCAATAATTCAAATTTTGCTGATTTATTTTATTCCCACATTTTGTAGCAAGATATTTTATAGAAATAGTGCACAACTAGTTAATATTACAAACAAATTATTAAAAATTTCATGCGACTTAGGCAAAGTGTTTCCTCAGCAGTTGCATCATTTCTTGCCATTGCTTCCATTACGTTGGATACTTTCTTTTATCGCGATTGCTATAGATATGCGAATTTATCCCAATATTATAATGTTCATGGGGATAACTTATATCTCTTCAACTATCCTTTATGAAATATTATTTTACTTATCTACACTTTTATTTGCGGATATGCTGGCGGTTTATACGAATCTTAATAAGTTCTTAGCATATTGCACAACACTAAAGGGAACAAACGAAAGGAATAATCAGCTGTTGGTTAAAATTGTGGACGATTTGGCCGAAATGAAGAAGCTACAACTTAGTTCTGTGCGAGTTTTAACGCCATTCTTACTCAGTTTATATATTCAACTTCTAGCCAGCTCTTACCCATTGTATGAGTTTTTTCGATGCAGTCTTTACAGCAGTTTGGACCAACTTCAGAACTTCGATAGCATGAGATTTTTTTTGTTAGCATTTCAGCGAATATTTGACATTATAATTATTTCATGTTATGCTGAATACATGAAGCAACAAGAACAACAAATTAATGAACATTTAACCATAATTGCTTCTTTTCGCTATCAAGATTCCCAAACATCCAATGAAAAGGATATGCAACATATTGTGAGCTATATTTCTATTAATGTCACGTTATATATATTGATTTTTAAAATATTTATCTTCTCTATTGACAGCTTCATGTGGCAATTCAATATTCAAAACTTAACGTATCACCTTTCTCAGGTAATGGTTATGAACGCCCCTTCACTTTTGGTTGCATCGGACAGTTTGCAGCTCTGGTTATATCGAGTTTGCAATATTTTTTGGCTGAAACTAAATTCTCCTCTGTTGCAGTTGACGGCAATATTTGTCGCGACAGGGACACCAGTTTGGACATGGATAGCAATTTCGTTCCTAGTGTTTTCATCTTAGTCAATGTTTTAACAATTGTTTGCATGTTTGCGCATAGTTGTTTTGAGACCTTAAAATCACGTTTCCATAAAGGTCATAAGTAAATAGTAAAAATTATTCAATTAAAAATTTCGAAGAGATAATGCGTATTTCATCGATTCATTGTGAATACGCATATGAATACATAATACACTTGCCCAAAAAATCACTTTAAATTTAAACATTGTCTTGAATTTTAAAAACTTTATAATGCTCAATTTTTGTCTAAAAATAATTTTAAGTTAAATGATTTTCATAAAAATGTAAGTTCTATTTCAAATCTCAAAGAGATAAAATCACAAAAATAAAATTTGTTCAACCTGTAATGAAATTGTAGCATAAGTAAGTATATTATATTGTAAACATATGGTAGCACAAGTATAATTTATTAATATGGCAACACAAGTAATCAGCTGTTTATGATTTTGACATTCCTTTGTTGTTATTTCAATTTCCTTGTTCTCTCACTTGTAAAAGTTTTGTAAAACGAGAAGACCAAAAAATAAACGTGCTTAAGCCAATCCAAAAATACTTAAAATTAAAATAATCATCGACTTATTTTAAAGTCAGAAGTTGGATACAAAATGTATAAAGTCACTAAGCAAAAGATTCAATCTATAATTTGCTGCCTTTATATGAGGCTCCACCAAATGATGCCGTTTTGATGGAAAAGGAAAAGACTACAACAGACGCATCAATAGAGTGTAACACCGTGTCAACTGCCGCAAATGCTGGTGCTGCTGTTTTATCTGAGCAAGAAATGCCAGACCTTCATCTCATATAAAATCCACAAAAAACTTCGAAAAATGTTGTTCCACTTGAGTCTGAGGACAAAATCACTTACGATTCTGCTGAGCTGCTAACAAATCTTTGCCAGATGCCGACGCTTGTGCTCTGCCGTCGCAAGAATCGTTAAGTTCCGTCCGAGGAAACAATCACCCCTATCATGAATAAACATTCCTTCGGATTTTTTCTCCAATCCCCTGTCTTGCGATCGTGGAAGATTTTTGGAGAATGGGAACAAATTCCCCGGAAAATGAGGTTATCGGCAATACTTTTTTGGGGAATATTTTTGGACGTTTCACGCAAATTTTGTTCCCTAACTTATTGGCGAGGAATTTAATGAGAAAAGAGTCAATGCTAGCAATATTTTGTAATTTTATTTGATAAAAAGATTTTTAAACATATTTACAAGATCTAGCAACACAAACAAAGAGCGATTACTGATATTGGTCCAGTATATGGAATCCAATTTGGAAACAGTAAAAATCTTCATCACTATATTTTAGGTGATTTTTTTTGTAATATAGATAAATGCACATCATTTTTATTTATAAAATTGTTCAGCTGACAGATAAGCTAATGTCAAATATGAAAATGCAACTGTGATTTTGGACTGAATGGAAGTAATTGGAAAAATTTTGGCAGCACTGACTGGATATGAAGTTTTCCAATCCGCAATTATTAATTATCGCAATATACTTCTCCCGAGAAACCAAAAAATTCGCAAGAGTAGTTTTCCTCCGGATATTCATGATAGGGGTGAATATGTGTGGCGTAAACGCTAATACTAAATGTGTAACTCAGATGACCGCAGCAGTGTCCTACGGTGATGACTATGAGATGTTCGAGTTGAATCGCCAGGTGGAAATTCTCCGTAAAAAACGAGATATAGAATTACTAACAAGTGAGGTTGGAAGCGATCGAAAATTGAACTTTGCGACTTTTGAGGCTATGGTCCACCCTTTCACGAGATTAAAAAATGGTTTGCAAACATTGAAGATGTCTTCGAAATTTTAGTATGCAACGAACTCGTTAAATATTTTAGTCTACGACGCCTCGAATCGAAATCGAATATATAATCGATGGTCTAAATGACAAAAGCAACCGATTAGCCGTTTTGTTGGGTGCACGCTCACTAAGTGACCTAAAAATGTTGCTACATCGTTATGAAAAAATGCGCAACAACGCAAACATTGGAACGACTGCAGTCCATCGGGCCGTTGCAGCACCTTTTGCAAAACTTTCTGCAAAACCTTCTGCTACTGTCACACAAGAGAACAACATTCGCTGCTTCAACTGCTGCAAAAATGGCCACTATCAAAGTGCATGCCCACTGCCAGCAAGTCCATCTAATTCCTGCTACAAGTGTCATGAGATGGGGCACTTTCATCATGATTGCCCGAAAAGAGGTATAGCTGTAGCTGCTGGTAAAAATGCTGTTGATCAGACTGATGAGATGGACGGACAATGGGGCCCATGAGAAGAGACTATCATAGAGCGTGTTAAGAAAAAACTAAAAGTGCACTTGTGTTTTTCCACTTATTTGTAGATCCAACACTTAGGAATAAAGATGTAAGCAATGCTAGTGGGGCAGGTGAAGTGAACAGTAACTTAGATACTGACATACATAGATCGTGGTATAGAGCCAAAAATTCTATATTTCTCAGAGTTCGGAAATATTCATGTTTGAGCACTCAAAATGTCGCATTCATGATTTTATTCATGTATGAATTTTCTTAAAATTTTTTTCATTCGCCCATTCTCATGAACGCAATATTGAAGCTCGTTCTTTTTTGCACCGCAATCGTATGCGAGTATCTGTTTTTTTCAACAACGAGTAGCATTCCTAAAGCAAGCCAACAATTTTTCAATCTATCATTTTTTGATAGATATGATAAATGATAGATTCCTGATAGATTCAGATGTACAAATTTTCTGTCGCTCACAGATTGTATCAAAAAAGTTTGTGATACTCGCGTGGAAAATTTTGGGAAGTTTTTAAAAATATGGGGAAAGGTCGAAAATTGGTTTTTGACACACATAATTTAGAGTAGCTCCGTATCCTGGAAAATACCGTTTTTGACCCATTTTCGGAAAAAAAATTTTTTTTCGTAATTAGTGAGGAAAGTTCGAAAATGGATTTTGGACATCACTTAGGGTGGGTCCGGACCGTGGAAAGACCGTTTTTGACCCATTTTCGGAAAAAAATTTTTTTGTGTAATTAATGAGGAAAGGTCGAAAATATATTTTGGACATCATTTAGGGTGGGTCCGGACCGTGGAAGGACCGTTTTTGACCAATTTTCGGAAAAAATTTTTTTTTCTGTAATTAATAGGGAAAGGTCGAAAATGGACTTTGGACATCATTTAAAGCTTCTCCGGACACTGGAAAGCACCGTTTTCAACCATTTTGGTTCTTTCCAAGTTCCGGAGCTACTCTAAGTGATATGCAAAAGGCATTTTCTACATTTTATAATCGATTGGACCAAAAAATAAATTTTAGGGTGGATCATAAAATTTTTTTTTTTTTGAATTAATGCATAGATTAAGCTCGCAACATAGCTATTTTCGACATTTCCCTATCGATTGGATAAAAAAAAAATTTTTTTTTTGAACCACCCTAAATTTTTTTTTTTAGCTGCAATCGATTATGAAAGGTTGAAAATGCCTTTTGGCGCCTCTCTTGCTATGAGCGTTCAGAAGTTCAAAAAATAATCGAAAGTCTGTGCCCTTTGTCCTGTGCTGAAGAAAGGTAACCCGACAATCTGCGCTAACTACCGGGGAATCACACAAGATCCTGTCGACTGTACTGTGTGAATGACTTAAACCGTTCGCCAGCACACTGATTGGGCCTTATCAGTGCGGCTTTAGACCTAGTAAGTCCACCATAAAACAGATCTTCACACTACGTCAAATCCTGGAAAAAAACCCACGAAAAACAGATCGATACCCATCATCTGTTTATCGATTTTAAAGCTGCTTTCGATAGCCCGATACGAGATTGCCTGTATGCCACCATGTCTGAGTTCGGTATAACTGCGCTGCGAAGCTAGTGCGGCTTTGCAGAATGACGTTGTGCAACAAAACCAGCTCCGTCAATGTAGGAAAGGACCTTTCGAACCATTTGATACCGAACGAATATTTAGACAAGGCAATCCACTATGCTGCATAACTTTGTGATGGAAGGGGTGTTACGAAAAGCCAGTGTACATCGTAGTGGCACTATTTCCTACAAAAGTTTCCAGCTCCTTGCATATGCCGATGATATTGATATCATTGAACGTTGTCAGCGAGATGTTACTGCTGCGTTTTCTGCTATCGCAAAAGAGTCGTTTCGAAGGTGGGTTTGACGGTGAACGAGGGCAAAACAAAGTATATGCTGTCTACAGGGAGACGCGGCGCATTGGATCCTACGTTATTGCGAACAGCTATACTTTCGAAGTTGTCAAGGAATTAATCTATCTTGGCACCGCCTTAAACACTCAAAACGATATCAGCCTGGAGATAAAGCAAAGACTCACTCTTGCTAATAGGTGTTACTATGGTCACAGTAAGCAATTGAGTAGTAGAGACCTCTCTCGCCCGACAAAACTGACACTCTACAAGACGCTCATCTTACCCGTGCTACTCTACGGCACAGAAGCATGGGTTGTGTCGCGGACCGATGCAGCCACGCTTGGGGTGTTTGAGAGAAAAAACTCTTCGCAAAATCTTCGGTCCTGTTCGTGTCGGTGAGAACTAACGTATTCGAATGAACCACGAGCTGTACGAGCTCTACGCTGACATTGACATAGTCAAGCGCATTACTATCCAACGTCTGCGCTGGCTGGGACATGTTGTCCGTATGGACGAAGAAGCTCCGGCGAAAAAGGTGTTTGATGCGGATGCCGCTGGGCGACGACGAAGAGAAAGACCATGCCTCCGATGGAAAGACCAAGCCGAGGAAACCCTATCCACGCTTGGTGTGACTGATTGGAGAAGGCGCGCGTGAAGCAGAGGCGCCTGGAGAGAGCTTTTGAGGTCGGCCGTAACCTGGTAACGGGTTGTTATGGCCACACAAGTAAGTAAGTAAGCTTCATATAAGAATACCACAATGTGAAGGTTATATGGTAGGAAATTACCTTTTTGTCCCGAGCGACAAATGTCCACAGTAAGCCAATGGTTAAAAGGTTAAGTGGGTTTCACCCTCAATTTAATTTATAGTAATCGAAAATCTTTTTTCTAATTTTACTCTGCTATTGACAAAATACATAGCTTATGTTGTTAACATTTTTGCATATGAGTTAATTTCACTCCCGCACATCTTCAACGCCAATGCGAACACATAACATATCATCATCATTTTAAGTGCAACAAAAACTTAATATCCATTATAAGACACACATGCTGCGATAACAATTTAACTAAGAAGCTAAGTGAAACTTTACAGAATCCTTACAACTTTAAGGATGAGTTTCACCGCCATAAACTTAGCTGCAGTCAAAATATTTTCAATTAGGAATGTTATTTATTATTTTTGCGCAGCAAAATTTTTCGCTATTTTTTGTCAGATAAGGTTTTTCAGTTTTAAGGACACGATGCAAAATTTTCACATGCGCTGTCTGTATAAGAGGCTGAGTAGCGGCATGCAATAAAGCTCAACAAAATGCATAAGAAGGCTTGAGAAAGTCTGCTACTGCTGCTATATGCCAACTTAAGTTTTTTATTTTTTCCTGTTTTCTTCTTTTACAACTCTATTGCACTGCCATTCAAATTCATTAACGCGAAAAACTTCCATGGAGCCATATAAGCGGATCAGTGCAAGAATGAATGGGATTTTAAGGAAATTCACAAAAAAAAAAAACTTATTTAAAGCGGATTTATTTAATTTAATTGAAAAAAAAACTTCTGTTTTATTAAATGAAAGTTTACAAAAAAGCAAAAAGAATATTGATTGGGATACTCTAGTCTTGATTTTGATTAAAGAACTTAAACATATTTGATGCAAAAGACTTATACTGTCTCTTGACACCAAAAGGTATATAGCCACTGGGCAAAAAGACAACATTCCATAGAAAACCATTCACATCATAAATAAGTCCCATATCGCATTTCACATATCATACCGGACAGACAGTCATATAATAATTTTCCAAATCTCAAAAGATTTTTACATTCAATTTCTATTTTCTTAAGATTTATTAGTGTCGAATTGCAAAATTGCTTAACGTACAAATATTGGCATGAGTGACAACTTTTGGTGCGAGTAACATGTCGCTACTGGTTACTTAAGACAATTTCGCATTCTGCATAATACAGCCGAACTTAGCAATTCTGACCACAAAAGCTCAGGCACAAAATAACAAGACAAGATGTTGCGTCGTCGTCGAGTGAAAATTCCTTTTAAACTGCAAACTGCTGCATTTCCTTTATAAGGATATCATCAACATATCACCACAGAACACAAGTGTCTGACTGACTGACTCTGACTCTGACTAGCAAAAATGCTGACTCAATAAAGGATTATGTCTAAAGAAAACAACACTAAGATGTGGTTTGACTTAAAACAATGAAATGCATAATTCAGTTAACTGAAAAGAAAGGGCCAATATGTCCAAAAATTCATATGTTTAAAGCGATAAGAATTTTTACATCATATAATGTCTTTCCTTTGCATAGAACATTTTCCAACAATTTGCTGTAAAATAAGCAAGAAAAGTTTCCTTTGAAGATACGGATATCATATATCCTTCTACTCGTATGTTATTAAGTATGAAATGAAGTTGTCTCGACCACAATGACTAATTGCTTAATTAGCATATGGCACTGACATGCTGCGATATGACATGTTGACAAAGGCACAACGTAGGTTAACGTAAGTGGGTCTGTTGTCCGTATGTTGGGTGAAAGTTTTCAAGGTTTCTTTGAGAAAAGTGAAAGTTTACTTAAGCCCTAAGGTAGTGTACCCAAACATTTATCAAGCTGTCAATCATTATTGATATTTTTAAGGAACATGAGACATTGTTAATTATGCTGCTTGAAAGGAAATTTTTACCAGAGATGGTCACATGTACTTAATAATGCGTTGTATTACAAAAAACACGGCGTGAGCGCTAGTAACTTCATGAGTAATGCCAGAAAATATCGTGATAGCGTGATTGATATTGCACGTGACTCAAATACCCAACGGGAAACGAAAGCACTTACAAAGCGTTTCGAATGTGCTTCAAAGGAAGCAGGAAGCTGCTAATTCGACTGAACATTCTCCGGAGCCAATATCTTTTGTCATTTCGTTAAGATACTTCCGATCCTTGCTAAGGTCTTTGGACGCATGTCAAATAAACCACATTCTATAGATTTTTAGTTCAAAATTGTAAGTGTCTCGCAATTTTGAAGCTTTGATACCTTTAATACCTGTGTAACTGGTTGGAACAGGGTGCTCAGTCGTATAAGACACGTGTATATGCATATATGGCTGGTTAGTTGGGTTGGAGTTAGAAATGCAGCCACCTCCACGTGGTGGGCTCTGGGTCACTTTTTTCGTTGATAGAAAGTAAGTAAAGAGCTGCACAACACTGTTCGCTCTTATTCAAAAATCCGCATTTTAACCCCCTCCACCTGGCGTTTCAACTAGGACTACTTTTCGGTCACGATTTTGAGTTTGTGGTCCTCAATGTATTAGTAACGCAGCTGACCCCGTTTAGAAAACGTCTGGCTTCCTGTGCTTTTACCTATAGTTTCAAAAATTGACCCTCAAAGCACGAACAAAAGCTATTGACCGATTCCATAAAAATGTTCCAGATATGTCCTTGGCATGGGTGGGTCACTTTTCCCGGGTAGGGGTTTCCGACTAGAGAAAAAAGTGTTAAAATGACCCATCCTAATGTGTAAATCGCACACAGGATTTTGCAGCAGTGTAGGGACTCGGATAAAGTGCTTGTTCAAAGCTGCGCTGACATACTGCTTTCTTTTGTATTCTGTCGTTAAGTACTTATCTACTTTATAGCCTCGTAATTCGTTTGCGTTTATGAAAGTGAAATGAGTCGAAAGTCACTCACGCGTCCATCTCTAATATATACATATGTACATACACGTGGTAGGTTTAATTAAACATTTTGGTTTAATATGTGTGTAGTAAAATGCTGCAATGCTGTTAAAAAGAAAGAAATTATACTTAACCGAAAAAAGCATTAGCTTACTCATAGGGTTGGTTTGACAAATTGGGTTATTGATTTTAATTTTAAATTTAAAGGTATGTGAAATAATTTTTACATCACGCAACACAACAAAATTAAGCGTGTTTTGATCAGCTGAATGACTTTCATCATATCTCGTAGATTTTAAAGAATTGCTTTTTCACAGCAGCATTCCAAAATATTCTAAACTTAAAGTTGAACTTAAAGTCACTCTTAGTGATATTTTTACGTTAAAAAAAATGAGATTCCAAAAATGGTAAATTTTCATGATCTAAGGATTTTTTAACCATTTTTTCAACAAATATTATGTCTTTCAATCAAGTGGTATAAAGATTAACAAATCATTGGAACGTAGCGTACGCTTTTTTTGAACGTCTCAAATTATGGGACAGACGCTTTATTGGTACTGATACTATCATTGGTATCAGCTCTAGGAGGGCTATGAAATTGATATTTGAATCAGATATATTCACTTGCTTACAATATTCAAGGATATAAAACCAATTATTGAACTATCGCAGGATCTTAAAGACAATTTCTTATAGCCTTATAGGTAACAAAGGCCCAGAAATTTCATATCCAATGCTGGAACTAGATAGATTTTTTGTGTGGTTGAGATAGCAATATTTTTAGATTTCCTCAAACACGTCATGATTTTGAGATATTCTTGCATAAAAGTTCGAAAAATGCTTACATGGGTAGGAAATAATTAAAGGAAAAAATTGTTAAATGGATAGGTTTCGTTTTGATCACCCACGATTTGTCAAAACTTAATTGAAGCTTGACATCGAATGTAACAACTTGCAATGAAACATATGCATCATATCAGTAATTGACACTTATGAGCAGCTATGCAACATGTTTAACTCTTTTCAATAGATATTTAAACGGAATGAGCCTTAGAGATGCAGAGATGCACACAAAAATCTGCTTTGAGAACTGGCTACAAAAACATCAGTTTGGTTAAATACTCAAAAATATTTTGTGAAAATACTGATATTGACGAAAATTTTTTAATAAGTTGCAGCAAGCTAAGTACGTGCAACCAAAAACAAAAGGGAATGACTGAAAGAGGAAGTGACTTGAAAATTAAAGTCACGCAAACAAAAAGCATGTGGTAGTTGCGAACCTGAAGTGTTAACGTCGCGCAACAGATAGAACTAAACGAGCCGGCAAGAAACAAAATTACACAAACAAAAAACATGCGGCGTCATCCAACCGAAATTGTTTAACTTGAGTAGGTGCGTTGAAAACAAAAATTACACAAACAAAAAGCATGCAGTGGTTGTGAACCGAAATGATTTAGCTCGACTATTGGAAAGAGTTAAAGAAGAGCTCTATATTTTCTGTTATTGCTGTAAGAGCTGGAAAGGCCAAACGAGCTTCGAGTTGTACACCCTTGCCTTAGAGTAACTAGTGTTCCGGCAAGCTCCAGTTTGAAGCTTGCCGAGCTCACTTTCCTCAACAGGCCCGTACTATGTATTTGCGTTACTTTGGTGCTCAATAGAACGTTACTCTATTAACATACTTATTATCGGCTGATTAAGTTATATCGGGTTATTGGTTTAAGCAGCTAAACCTTCTCATTTTTCTTTAAATTATCTAAGTCTTACACGGAAAATTGCAATTATATATGGCATCTCTTAAGTGTTGACAACAGCGATGGTAAAACATCATTTCGTCACAGAAGTATTAAATATCTACTTAAAGAAACAGCTGAACGCAATTCCCGAATTGTTTATTCCAGCTAACTTATACATCAAAATTGGCAAACCTCAAAATAAAAAATCACACAAATGACTTAATGAAGGATACTATTACAGCGGACCCTCGGTAATCCGGGCGCTGTCTAAGTCGGCACCTCTTGTAATCCGACATGTCTATTATTATTGAATATATATTTTTGATTCTGATTGCTTAGTTTGAATTTGACTTTGTAAAGTTATTATTTTTTTTAAGTGCTATAACATTAATGACGTTAATTTTATAATAAAACGTAAGCTCTCTAAAGCTCTATTATGATTTGTACTTCAGAGTAAAACATATAGAATCTTATCATGGGATTACAAGGTACTCTTTTGTAAAAAATGCCGGACTATTGGGGGTCTTAAGCCGTACTCTATAATCCGACAAATTCGATAATTCAACACTGCCCTGCAAAACGTTTGTCGGATTACCGTGGGCCCGCTGTAGTTGATAAAGATTCTCTGTTAAAGTTTTAGGGTGCCTACAAGAAGAGGATCCAAAATTTTTCCAGCCGTTCTGAAATGTTTGAAGAATCTACAAATGGAATGATATCTTAAATTGCTTACTCTTTAACACTCCTGCTTCTGAGCCCTCTCTGATCCGCTCCATTCCTGCTGCAAAAATCGTGCTCTTGTTATTACAATTGGTAAAAATTTCAAATGAAAAACTTTATTCGTAAGCACAGCAAATCCAATGAGATTAAAGTAACTTATAATACGTCTTCCAATAAGTAGCATTAAATTAACTCAGTTTTATGTCTTGCAAACAAAATATATTCCCTGATGTCTCCTATTTCACAAGCATATGATTTACTCCATGGATGATGATAATCGCGCAATGATGACACGAATGATGATGTGATGTTTTCTACTTCTGCTTCTGCTTCTCTACCAGCGCTCCAGTACTTCCCTAGCGGTTTTACTGCACTAATTTCCTTGGCACACACATAGAAACAAACACGCAGAAACTTTATGAGAAAAAACAAATATTATTTTTCCACATTTTGCAAGTTTTTCGCTAAAGGAATAAAATTTACGCCGGCAATTTTTCTTGTAATACTTGGAGCGTTTTTTCTACATCGTTTTTGTTTTGTTTCTGCAAAGCAACTTCTGGAGTTTTTCAGCCGTTGGCAATCATGAAACGCGTCATTTGCGAAGGAAGTTTGCGTTTCCCGGAAACAAAAAGTTTTGCGAATTGTTTTCGTTGTACGTTATGCTGTGCAGCAAGCAGCAAGACAACCAGTGCCAGTGTTGATGATGGTAGTGGGTAAAAAAGAAATCATCACAAGGCAGTATAAGGATTTTCGCACACACACACACAGCTGCTGCTACAGCTGGCATTATGGCATGTAAGCGTGTGTGTTAAATGGTGTATGTTAGTGTGGAATGTCGTTGGGTACAAGTGTGGGTACCAGTTAACGGGTGTTTTTTTTATTAACAACTTCATTAAGCAACCACAAGCTGCACATGTTGGTGTGGGTGTATGCTGTTCCCCTCAGCATAGGTTGCGTGTAATGCAACAATCATGTTGTTGTTTTGCCAATTTTTTATGTCATGTGCGTGCGTGTGATTTTCTTAATTGTATGAATAATTTCCGCAATACAGCAAAAAAAAACGAATATTTTCTCACACCCCCACTTATGTCAAAACTTAATCGGCGTTGAGTGCCTGCGGGTCTACTTAAAAAAAAAAAGTTTAACTAGGTTTTTCGCAATATTGTGCTCTACTCTAGTGCTTTCTTTCAGTGTATAAATTTATGTCTGCTAACATGTGTGCAAATTTCTTTAATTGAATTAAATGGAAAATTTTAAATACAGACGGAAATCTTTTTTACTTTTCTTTCTGCACAGCTTTATCGAATTCTTCTGTTCTACATTTTTGACGGGAAATTAAATACAGACATTTATGGAAATTAATGGGAAATGAAAAATATTTAAATGTGTGGCATGATGTGAGAAAAAGAACTGTTTTCTATTAAAGAAAAGCTTGAGATAAATCTATGGTTTCAATAAATAAATGATAAGATTTCGATTCAGCAAAAAATATAAATCGATTCCATTTTAATATATTTTTTTAAATGAAAGGGGTCATATGTCATATTAAAAGAGGCAGATAGATTTGTTGAAGTGATAAATCAGCAATGGAGAAACCTTAATCCGGCATTCAATAAATCGCCTTTATTAAAGAATATGATTCCTGAGAGAAATTGTGTATACATATTAACTAAATTCCAGCAAAACAGGCGAACACTACAAAATCAACAAAGTAGTTAAGGTTATTATCTTCTTACTTTGGCAGTATCTATCGAAATCACATCAGTATGTATTCAGACAGTGTATGACATCAAGATCAATTTGGCCATTATATAATGCCCAACGAACGTACATTGCAATTTCACTAGACAGGGCTCATCTGAGAGTCCTTACTGGTGTTGAAACTGGACACTATTTTATTGGCAAGCACTCCGCCAAGCTCGGTCTGCCCAACTTCGGAGATCTTTGCAGGGGCTGTAAAGATCCTGATGTTGTATTTCATTTTCTCTGCGAATGCCTTTCGTAAGCGCAACGACGTTTTAAGGTTTTTGGCAGTTACTCCTTGAACTCTTTAGAACTAGCATCGAAAGATTTCAAATCCTTATTGAAATTCATAAAAATATCGAAGTGGTTCAATTAGGTTGAATGACTATATTGTAGCGAAATTTGGTTTATGCTAGAAGACTCTTGAAATAAATACCAACAAAAGAAACTAAACGATATTAGCACCATCTAGCGCAAAATGCTAAAAATAATAAACCGAACAGACGCTGCAGTAAACAATAAAAAGTCAACAACCGAGAGAAATTATCGCCGTCGTACAACGTACAACGCCATCTAATAATAGCAACCTTCTCGATAATGGTGAGCTCAACGTCAGTGCGCCATGCTGGTGAATTGTGGTGAATTGTGGATAGTGGTAGAATGCACGCTACAAAGTAGCACTGGAAGGTTGTAGGTAATAGTAGAATATACGCCATCTGGCAGCTTGTAGATTATTCGAGAAAGTGATGCCTGTAGTATAAAAGGGTGTCATTTGAGTTTTCGGACACAGTTGTAGTTCAACAGTGAAGTGGAACACTTGAATTAAAAGCAATAAAGTGAATACAGTGTGATCCGTAGTAAAGTAAAACAGTTTTCTATACAGTGTTAAATTAATATTAGAATTTGAACGTTAATAAAATAAACCATTTTATAACTAAATAAGTTTGTGTGTTTTTAATTGTTACACAATCCAGTGATCGAACTCAGAAAAGTGTGAGAGATCGAAATTCTCGTCAAAGAGACAGAAATTTCGTAACAATATATATATCGGGTATACAATGGGCCTATTCGTGGCCTAAGTTATGATGATACGTCATCTCCCGAAAATAACCTAACCTAATAACCTATGCATTCAGAACTGAGCGTAAGTCTTTTGACTCCGAATATCGCACAATTTTCTTATCTCAGTAGCCAGAAGATGGTATTGGAATCGTAGATCTATGGATAGATATGATTAAATCTTGACTAGAAATCCAAACCTTATCAAAAGTATAGAGTTTAACTTCGAAAAACTTTCTTAATTTATTGGCTACTCGATACACTTGCTCTGTAATTACATACTTTTTCCGGAATTCGAACCGTGGAACTTCAGTCAATTGCTAGGCGTCGTATGAAGTTAACTGAAGTCCTTATGAGCATGGAATGATTAGAAGCAACTTTCTTTTTTTTTTTGTTCTATATGTATTGTAATAGAAATCAAACTGATTGTGCCCTTCGCAGGTTTAATATAGGAAGCTGAAATTTAGGGAGGATTTTCTTCAAGCCCGATTCTATAATATAGGCATAAAAACAAAAAAAAAACACCCTCTGGTATATTTTGTTCGCATTTTCAGCCACACGAAAAATCTAGGCGTGGTTTGACAACAGTGGGTGGCATCTCACATACAACTAAAATACCTAAAACTCTATTTCTAAAATTTCAACGAAATCGGACTTAAACGCTAGGAAGCTGAATATTTGTGAATATTGTGACAAATATTTTTAAACCTCAAGTTAAAGTAAAAGCAAAAAAAAAAAACAAAATACATCTACAAAATATTCAAAATTAACACCCTAGTGTGACTTATTAAATTATATCAAGTATTTATTTCGCCCATATTAAATATATATGTACAGCTGTTGACAACTAATTGGAAACAAAATCATTCGTTGTGTTATTGGTAATTTTTCTTATATATTTTTCTAAGTGTACCAGAAAATTTAAACATAATATATATGTGGGACATATAAGCTTAAAAAAAAGAACACAATTGAATTCAAATTCATGGCATTAAAAAGTTTTATGAGAAATTTTCTACTCAAGCCTCAGATTTGACTGAGTCAACTAATTGGAAACAAAAAAATAAAATAAAAACTTGATAAAAGATTCCAGAAACAATATTGTGATATTGTCATTGCTTTTAAGAACACTTTTTGACCGAATTCGCTTATTAGCATATCCTTAATCATGAGTAGTGGCCAAAAGTTGTATACGGGCCATGCGTAAGTCAATTGTTTTATGGTTACATGGCTAAATTGCTCCGAAAAGATGGTATTCAACGCACTTGATCATTTCGATAAGTATGACACAGGAAAAAAATGTTACTCAGAAAAAGAGACCTCGTAAGACTTCTGGGTACAAGGATTGTCAGATTGTGCGTAAGACAAAATTGCATCCTCGTAAGACTGCTGCAGAAATCCAGCGCGAAATAATTGATCAATACGATGAACAAATATCCAAACGAACTATCGATTGTTGATTAGTTGAGGCTGGACTCCAATGACGAATTTCACGCAAGAACCCATTGGTGACAGTTAAGCAGAGGAAAAACCGCATACAATTCGCTAAGACGCATGCCGGTTGGCCGCTCATTAATTGGAAGTATGTGGTATGGAGCGACAAAACAAGGATCAACCGCCTTAGTCTTGCAGAAAATTACAAATTACATGTTCCATATTTTGCAAAGAATGTATGGGGATCAATTGTGATAATGTACAAGTAGCCGATATTACAGAAAATGATATTATTGAAAATATAGATGATGATATCGATATATGAGAGTATTATTGAAGAAATATATTAGCACCATCGATACATACATTTGTTGTAATAATTATGTATAACTAACCAATAAACTTAAAATACCATTTTTATGAGAAATGAAAACAATATCTGTATAAAAGGGATAAAAATCGAAATAAAAGCTATGTTCGAGAGGCCATATTTCGGTCACTTTTTAACAACAAAAAAATCCAAAGTTTTTTTCTACTTTTTTTCTATTCAGCAATATCTGACCTATCTTTGACCCAAAAAAAGTTATAGGCGAAAAAAACCAAAATTTTGGACTTTTTTTTTTGTTTCAACATTTTCGGCATAAAAAAAATCTTTTAAAACTTTTTAAATAAATAATTTCGATGGAAAATTCAATTCTCTACAAAAAGTTACGTGCGAACTACATCAAAACTTTGCTTTGTTTCCGAGATATATTGAAAAAACTAAATGACCCATATCTTCAATTTCTACCCTCTAATTTAATGGCACTCCACGGTCTTTTCTTCTGAAATGACCCATTGACCGATTTCTGCAATAAAAACGTGAACGTCTTAGTTCCTTATTGCCCTGTTTTTTACGACATACATAATCGAAATAGCCTATTTTGAAGGAGAAATCGGAAGAGAATTATTTGATAAAATATTGATGAAGAGCAACTTCCACTGGGTCATTTATTTTCGGATCAAAGCAATTTGCGAATGTCTCATATTTGAGATCTGTTCTCTTCCATTCCGAGTAACGTTTAGTTTTATTGTAATTTGAGAAACTTGGCGGAATTGTGTGAAACTACTTGTGTAGAAGAAATAACCTGTTGTTTCATTCCATAGGCTTTAGGTTTCACCTTATCGATCCTGTCATTTGCAAGAAATGTTTGCTTTCTTTGGGGTACTCAATGTTTTTATATACCATTCTTTTAGTTTTGTTTATAGCCGCTGTTTGGCTTTGTCTTTTTGTTAAATTCCCTATCTTAAACAAGAATCAGTGATTCTTTAAGGTCCAATAATAGTTTTTACTTGGCTCTCGGTGAGCGATAAGCCGCTTTCTTCTTCAGTGAAGTGTTTACTAGTCAATGGTGGCTGCTACCAAGGTTAGTCAAATTAAGCTATCACAATTACTAAACTTTTTTAGCTACTTCACATCAATCGTTAGTTTATTGTTAAAACAGTGGAATAACTTTGTAAGCTGAAATATTCTAAGTAAATAAATATAACTTCAAGCTTAATTAAAACCATTTTTTTATTTTTAAATGCAACAAATTTATTCACAAAGACAATGAGTATCAGCTTTGTTTCTCTTTTTGCTAGGATTTTTTGTAACTGACTCAAATGAACCCACGTTAAAATCAAAAACAAATTTATTTATCAAATAAATGATTTGCAAAACAACATTTGTTTCAACGCCACAATTAAAAAAGGATAATAACAGCTGCAAAAGCATTGGACAAAAAAATACTGCAACTTAATGAAATGCATAAAATAATACTCGAAGTAGAAATAAAAATAATGAATTCTCAGGTACAATTACGGGGGATATTTTAAAATTTTTTTTTCTTATATTGCTTTATGAATTATATAAAAAAAAATCTGCGCAGGACAGCAGAAAAAGTGGAAAAAAATTTATTAAAATTCAAATAAAAAAATTATAGGAAAAAAGTAGTA
This sequence comes from Tricholauxania praeusta, assembly GCA_949775025.1. Taxonomy (NCBI): domain Eukaryota; kingdom Metazoa; phylum Arthropoda; class Insecta; order Diptera; family Lauxaniidae; genus Tricholauxania; species Tricholauxania praeusta. Next base: position 110,343,670 of record OX459031.1, on the reverse strand, counting down.
GAAGAGCAGTAGCGAAATCAACAGTAATAAACAGTCGTATAAACAAACGATAACCCATTTGGTTTGCTAGGGTTAGGGTTGCCAAATTGTTTTTAGTCAACTATACTGCCGTACTAAGCGAAAAAGACGTATCTGAAAAAAAAAAAATATCCGAGATTCTTATGGCATCGGATAGCTTAAGAAATTACGCGTCTAATGAAATACTCCAAATGTTGGCATCTTAGTTCAATCATATAAAAAATTTACTAAGAAAATTTCCTCTATCTCAATTTTACAGGTATTTCAACAAATTGACATAAACAAAACATCAATTATCTCGAAATGCATTTTTTTGAGATACGTCTTTTTCGCTTAGTACGGCAGTATAGTATTTTTAAGATTTAACTGATATTCAGATAATTCAATATTTTTGTTTGTATGTAAATGTTACCTATATACATATGAGGCATTCCATGTTAAATCCGAGACCATTTTGCTTTTGCATCTCTGGTCTCTTGTGAGTTTTTTTTTTCTTTTTGTACTGTTTGAGACTAGTTTCTATGATTTGTTTCATTTTTTTAAGCTATTCATATATTAACATTTTTGAAAAAAGGCGTTGTTTCCTTTTTTTTTGAAATACTCATAACTCCGCAAATAATCGGCGAAAATATCATAGTAACATCGTTTTGAAAAAATTACCGATATCTTACATGAAACGTACGTTTAACCCTGGAACGTTATACTTCGTCGAATCGACGACGCGCTCTCACTCTTTGTTCATTAATTTTGCTTATATCGCATATTATGCTTTCATTTTTTTAACAATGTTTATCTGTCGAGAGCTTGTCGTAAACGGACGTGCTTAAACAGCCACCAAACGTGAAATTCAGCGGTACAGCTTCGTCAAAACGAGACGCTGAGTTTTGTGAGTCCTGCTCAAAATAAGCTTAATGATGGGTTTTACTTTATTTTATATTTTGTAATATGTAATATTGAAAGACTGTAAGTGTACTAAGTCAAATTGATTTTTGTTTTCTTATTTTTCGTACTATAAAAAAGTTCCCTTAAAAAAAAATAACTAAAAACCTTAGTAAAAATACCATTGCTTTTAAGCCAAAAAAAGAAATTTATTTTTAACTTTTATTTTTTTGTTTGTTTCTGAATAAATTAGTTAAGTGAAAATGATTTTTGTGAATTTTTAATTTGAAAAGATTATCCGTAATAATTTTTTAAAAAAAAAGTTTATCGATCCGACGATGTATAACGTTAACGTATGTAAAATAAATATAACATTCCAGGGTTAAAAACGAAAAAAAAAATTTTGGAACTATCACAATTTCTTTTTATGATTGTATCAATATTTTTCAAAAATATTTTTCGTCAAACCATAAACAGTGCAATGGCAACTCTAGCAACGCCATCCAGTACATACCAAGCAGTTTCTCCCATACCAATTGACACTATAATGCTCACAAGCACTGCATCTGCTCTTCTTTTCACATCAGCAACAGAAGCAGGCGAGTGGAACTTAGAGGATGGCAGCGGGGCGAAAAGAAAAAACTTTTCATCTTCAATACTTTTGTATGGTTTTTTTATACTACTTCATTTTGCGTTGCAATGTTTTTAGTTTAGTTTTCCCTCTCCTTTCACTTCCTCACTTTTTTTACGCTGGAAAACTTGACACACCTACCAGAAAACTTTTAGAAGACTCTTCATTATAAAGTATTAAATTTGAAAATATTACTTAATTTCAAAATCTCTTGTAACCCTGGAACAGCCCTACCATATATGATATGTTCGAGGAATATTTTATAAAGCATAACTGGATTAAGTTAGGGCTTGAGGAGGCTATGGACCCAGTCCCCAAGCTTAAGCGGGTCCCCAACCAGCACTGGATTAAGCTATGTGTTAAAGATTTTGGTATGGCTAGGTGTAGGCTATCGAAGGTGCTAAGCTCCTTCTTTAATCCCTTTCACTTTATGTCCACAAAAAATTCGTCATCACTTTATAACTCTGTGCAAAGTTCACTACTTTCTGTTTAAAAACTATACATATGTACAGGGTGCTCCATCTTTTATGTCGGTATGTAAACATTGAATAACTTTGAGAAAAAACAATCGATTTCTATAAGTGATGTATTTTTATTCAGTTTGGTTCTTTACAATTTTTTTGGACTAGTTTTTGAAAACAATATCAATTAAGTGGCCACCTTTATTAGCAATTACAAAATGACTCCTTTTTTCTGCGTTTGCCATTACCTTTTCGAGCATCTCGGGTGTTATAGCGTCGATTTCAGCACGAATGTTTGCCTTGAGCTCGTCAATAGTTTGAAGCTGGTTGGCGTAAACCTTGCTTTTCAGATAACCCCACAAAAAGAAGTCCGGGGGGGTTAAATCAGGTGATCTCTGAAATCGTGCCTTTTTGCCGCGATATTTTTTCCGATATACACGTTGAGTTAACACAATGGAACGACTGTTTTCGATGTAAAGTGTCACTATTTCAGCGCGTTGTTTCGGTGTGAAGCGATCCATGGCAAAAATTGTACTGAATCAATCGGTTGGTAAATGTGAAAGTTATTCAGCGTATATGATAACCTAATGTTTTTGGTTTATGAAAGTCTCACGCCCACTTGTCAAATCCCATTTACTTTTATTCTAACATTTTTGTACTTCAATTGTTCAATCATATACCAATTTCGATTCGATGGTGTTGTCAGGCTTTTCTTTTCAAAGCTTTTCTTTATTAGAAAGTGCCACGCCTACTTTTCCAATCCCATTTACTGTTCGTGCCAATGGTGTCCTTGCCACATTCTAAGCTTATTCACTTTAAAAAGTTATAAAACTCTCTAGATATGCTAGAGTTTTTGGCTCAATGGGATGCGCCACGCCCACCTGTCTAGTTCTATTAAGCACTTTTGTTACTTTGTAATTTTGTACCAAGTTTGTTTACACTCTGTTGGAAAACTCTCGATATGATAACTTAATTTTGTTGCTCCTATAGGTGGTGTCACGCCCGTCAGCCTATTCCTGTCCACTTTTTGTACTAATGATAATTCTGTCACTTTGTAATTTTGTACAATAAGATAACTTCAAGTTTTGGCACCAAATCCACTTAATCAAATCCGCTCCACTTCTCGGTTTAGCAGTGGTTTTGCTTTGCTTACCCATTAACTAACTTTCATGACATTCAGTTGGAAAACTCTATGGATATGGCAATTTAAAGCCTTTGCTTCTATTCGCATTGCCACGCCTACTGTTTGGCCAGCTCATGTTTTTATCATCTACCATTAAATTTCTTTACAATCCCATTGCAAAACTTTAAAAAATGAAAACTGTTACTAACATTTTACTTTGAGTCTGTCACATCAGAATTTTCATTCGTCGAAACTTCTTGTCAGCTTTTTTTTGTTTTTTCTGTTTGGCTCTTGGCTTATTAAGTGCACGAGCGATAGCAGTACTACACTAACTATATTTATATGTATATACATAATATACACCCTGTATAGTGTATACCATAGAATTAATAATATTTATTAAAAAAAGAGAAGCAACCCATCATCAACGCCATAAAGTATGCTGCTAAAAAGTTTTTCTTTAATTTTTGTTTATTTTTCAGATGCGCGGTATTTTGATTTTTTTTCGCATTTCAGCTATTTCGCTTTGGTTTGTTGTTATTTTTGTAATTGAGGGTCTTTTCTAACAACTTGAGTAAATTTCTTGTTTTGTTTTGTTTCGTTTTTTTTTCGGAAATATTTATCCTTTAGCTTGTTGGTTAGGTTTTTGTGGTTTTTTCGGGCGTTGAAGAGCCTTATTCTTTTAATGTTGTATGGTGTTTTCTTCTTTTGGTTTTCTTCTTTTTTTTTTTTTGTCGGTCGTCATCTTCTTCACTGATTTACGTTCTATAAGCTCTTGAATTTTTGGTCCTTTCTGAAGAGTTACTCGTAAGAGTTATAAGCGTATAACCTCAAAAACAAACGCAAAGGCTTTTGGGCAGAGAGCGCAAAAGAGTACAAAAAATTATACTATGCCAAGTACTTGGAAGCTGAAAATAACACTAAAAAAGTTATCAAAATTAAAGTAAAATATATCCCATTGAAAAGCGCTTTGTGAATAAAATAGCAAAAACAAAAAAAAAGTACGCAAGCAAAATATCAGTCAAAACCGCCGCGCTTGGTTTTTCTGCCTGGTCTTAACGTTTGTTTCTTTGGAAAGAAATATCCAAAGCCACCAAAGCCAAAGCCAAAGCAAGAAGGATAATTCATTTTCATATTCACTTGAATACTTGTGAGTTTGTTATTTTTGCCCTAAAAGAAAAGTAAATGGATTCTTTTAGTTAGTCAGTAGATTGAAAAGGGGTGGTCGGGTGCATATGCATTTTTTCTTAAATATTCTGCAAAAAGAAGTTAGGTGTTTTTTTTTTTTTTAAATCAACAAATACTTCATTAGCATTAATGAAGAATATAAATTTTTATTACTATGTAAAAAAATATTCTGGATGATGTTAGTACAATTTTTTAGCTTTAATTAAAATCTTCAGACCATGCCCAAGTTTTCAGCTAGAGTGGTGGGAGAAAAAGCGGTTTTTATGCAAATATTTTTAAATTTTAAACATTTTTGGGCCCCTCTCCCCAGCTTTTGCACCTGGGGCGTCGCCTCTTCTACCCCCTAGTTACGCCTTTATTAATTTTAAAATTGGTCATAAATTTGCTAACAGAATTTCAACCTAGTTTGTTAATATCAACATAGTAGGAAGAAAAAGGCGAACAGTGAGACAGTGTCAATAGCATAGCAAGTGAATCACGATTTTTTTAAACAGGTCAATGTTGACATTTATTTTTGTCTTATATTCCACATTATTTAAATATTTTTTCTTTCGAATTTCAGTTACTAATCTGCTCTTGAATATTCAACATCGGAATATGAATGCAAGTACTTTAAAAAGTAGTTTACAAATTCCTTTGAGCCGTGGAAATATTCTGGTGAGTTAAATTATTTTTTTTTAAGATTTTTTGTTATTGCATTGTTACAAAAAATTCGGAAAAAGGCATTTTTATCAAATTTATAGCAATAGAAGCGCAAATGGCAAACAGTGAGACACTCTCCTAACAGTATATGCAAAAATAATCATGAAATTTGGTGGGTGACCTTTGACCGTGGCTTGAGGCTTGCATCATACAGTTTATCCAATACCAGCCTTCCTAGCCACAGTCACTCTTCATTACATTTCATTGCATTTGAAAATTTTGAGACAAACAAGTTAACTAGTCACAAGTCAATCCAATAACGTGTGATTTTCTTGCTATTTGTTTTTTCAGTGTACATTTTCTGACACCTCACGCGTGATTCGTAACATTTGTTAACGTCAAAAATCAACAGTAAGGTTTGCCATTTTACCATGAATAGACTTACAAACGTAAATTATTGAATTTTATAATCAAAGTTCGTGCTCTGTGAGAAGTATGTTTTTTTTTACTTTTTATCGAAAAATTTTCATCAGCGACGAAGCTCATTTTTGGTACCCATGTACGTCAACAAACAGAATTGCCGAGTTCGGTCTGAAAAGCAGCCAGAGGCAGTTCAAGAGTAGTCAATGCACCCTGAAAAATGCACTGTTTGGTGCGGTTTGTGTGCCGGCGGCATCATTGGACCGTATTTTTTCCAAAAATAATGAAAATCGCAACGTTACAGTCAATGGAGCAAGGTACCGTGCGATGAATACCGACTTTTTTCACCCAAAATGAAAGAACGGTGCCACATGCCACACGGCACGCGACACCAAGGACTTATTGAGAGGCGAGTTTGATGAGCAATTAATCTCACATTTTGGAGCAGTCCATTGTTCGCCAAGATCTTGCGATTTGACTCCTTTTGACTATTTATGTGGAGCTACGTGAAGTTTCTCCTGTACAGGGACAAGCCAGAAGACAACATTACAGCTGCTATTGGTGAGATACCGGCCGAAATGCTGAAAAAAGTATGCCAAAATTAGAGCTTACGAATGGACCACCTCAGATGTAACCGCGGGCAACATTTACATGAAATAATCTTTTAAGAATAAATGGCAGGAATTGATGTATTGCTCCAAATAAATATTTCATTGATTATTGCAAATTTTATGTTCTTTTTTTAATTTTCAAAAACCAAACGCTTAAGAAATCATCCGTTATTTATTAGAATTCGTCAAAAGCCACCATTTATATTTATATATAACAAAAAGGCAAAAAATAAATATCCTTGGACTTTCTTTAATATCCTTGCAACCGTTAAGACTTTCACATGTGAAAATTTAATATTTTTTGGTTTTAAAAACACTAAAATATTTGTGTGAATCTTAATGATGATGTACACTATATATTTGGTAATTATTACTAAATCATATTTTTCTTAAAAAAATAGTTTTTTGTCGCAAATATTCACTGTGTTTGACGGAAGAAATATTTGACTTTCAGTTTCTAGTAATATCTAGTTTTCTACAAATTAATATTGAAATTATAAAAAGAAAATATAATCAAGACGCAAATTTAATAAAAACAGCGAGCTAAAGTCTTGCAAAACATTTTATATCCTTTCCACCTATAATGCAAGTACTGACTAGAAATGAGGAGCATTTTAAAAGCTTTAAAAGAAACAGAAACGCCAAAGCAAACAAAAAAAGGTAAAATACTCTAATATGCAATGCACAAAAAGCCTTAAAAAAAGGAACGAAAATCAAACCTTTAGTAAATTGCTGTGCCAAATAAGTGCTCGGGAAGATTTGCACGAATACATTTTTTTTTTTGTTTATTTTCATTTCCTTAATATAAGCAGCATGTTAAATTGGGCGCGGGTTCGTACTTAAGCAAATGTGTGTTAATCGAGCGCAAAAATCCATGAAACTTTTTCTTCATATCCTTTTTCTGACTTTCTTTTTAAGTTGCTCCAAATATACTCTGCTACATGTAGAAATAAAACCTATGCTTACCAAAGGATGTAAAGGACTCTGACATACAAACTCTTTCCAGACTGAAGCATTTTTTTTTTTTTTTTTTTTTTTTTTTGGAAAGCGATAAACTTTTTAGCGCAATAAAAATTCTTCAAGAAAAGTTAATATAAATATATATGTGAGTATGTTTCGGGCGGATCGTGTAAATATATAGTGAAACAAACTTTTTTAATAAAGTGGTGAAATTGCTTTTTTTTAGTTTTTTCCGTAGTTAATTAGTAAAATATACTTGATATAAAAATTGCCTTCAAAGAATGATGTGCCGCAATTTTGTCAGTTTCATTATGCCTTCCATTAACATCCACAAGTGTTAAGTAATCCCAACTACCAAAGGGGTTAAAACCGGATTTTTTGACCACCAGCAAAGTCAAAACAAACAAATCACTGACCAACATACTGTAAATGATCTAATTATACATAATTCCAACCACACAAAGGACGCGTGGTCAATTTTGTGCTGTGCAACAAGCAACCATTTAATAACACAGCTACCCTACAAAAGTGAAAAATAAAAATCCAAACAATTCAATTAAAGCGCCGTACTGACCTCAGGTCATTTACAATTAGCACTTATGTAATTGACCAGAAAATAATAAACATATTATGCGCAAAATAAAACCGGTTACTGACCCCTATTTTCGTAAACAATGCAGCATGCGACAATCAATGGAACACAGCAAAAAAATCGCACTTCATCGAAGCTAAGGAACCGTGACGCACCAAAAAAGAAAAATATACCCTCGAATAGAAAGACCAGCCAACAACAGTAACCGGTTCCAATAATGAAAATAACAACAAGAACCCTTAAGGTATTTGCGTTTGCATTTTGTCCGTTGAATGCAGCTTAAGTCATTCAACAACATCGCAACATAGGAGACCGAGAACCCTCCCTCCATTGAATTGAAATGAAATCCAACACAACTCCGTCGTCGTTGACAAATGGACAGGGGTCAGTTGTGTGTTGTTGCTACCATTGCTGCTCCTGTTCCTGCAGTTGTTGGCACTTGTTGTTAAGGTTATAGCGCCTGGTAGCAACACAGTGCAAATGCAACACTTAGCTTTCGTTGCATAATTGTTCACTTACTCTGTGTGTTCGTGTTGCAAAGACTGGGAGTGCAACGTGCTGCCTTAGGGTGCAATAGCAGTAACGACAACGCCGTAGACTTCGGTTGCTGCAATTTGTTTTGCTTTATTCCTGGTTGTTGCATTTGGTGACAGAATTTGATATTAACGAATTTCGACAACAAAATAAAAATTGTGAATGCAGTAAAATTTAAAAACAAGTAGGGGAGCCTTCGCCGTCAACGTTGTTCAAGCTGAACAAAACATTTACAACATCGAACATGCGAATAAGCAATGAATGCAGCGAGTCAACTGTAATATGAATGTTTCAGGGTCCCGAGCCTTCCTTAGTGATGTCCAAAAATGTTTTTGAGCTATCTTTCGTTTGAAAAAACAATTTTTTTTTCTCGAAAATGAGTCAAAAACGGTACCATAGCCTGGGGATCCATTTTCGAGTAAAAAACAGTTCTTTCCAGGGTCCCGTGTTTTCCTTAGTGATGTCCAAAAATATTTTTGAGCTATCTTTCGTTTGAACAAAATATTTTGTCCGAAAATGGGTCGAAAACGGTCTTTTCCCGGGTCCTGAGGTACCCTAGTGATATCTAAAGCTCATTTTCGACCACTTTCTTTCGATTTTAGCACACAAAAAAAGGTCCGAAAATGGGTCAAAACCGCTCTCGCTATTTATGAAAGAATGCTAACATCACAGAGTTCATGTTAGATCGATAGAAAAAATGTTGCTTCTACTCGTTCATGAATATAGGCTAGTGAAAAAAAACGGATACATACACTTGTATACGAAAGATGACGAAAAAAAATTTCCAATTCTTCATGTGCGCGTTCGAATACAAATGTTTGCATCTTATCATACATGAATAAGAACGATTTAGCAAAAATTAAAACGTACTCGTTCATGTACGCGAGTGATAATGAATGAATATTTCCGAACTCTGCAATAAACTTCGAGTGCTTGAACTCGTAGAACATTTTATTTGCGAGTGCAGCACTCACCTCTTTTGCTTGGCGTTTCAATTTGCTCTGATTTGATTTGTAGTTTTCGTGCTCAAGGGCTCGACGGACTCGCAATCGTGGCGAGTGGCTTGATGGTCGTTTCAAGTGCATTTGTGCAGACCTCTATTAGGTACTCGTATGAGGTATTATCTGTTATGGGAAATATCAAGTAAATTTTTGTGCAATGTTTATCTGTACCTACATATTACCAAACGTTTTTATACTAAATTTACTAACTTTTATTTGATAGTTTTCTAGAGTTTTAAAGATTTTCCTGGAATATGAGGTTCTTTGCCGCCTTGTAACGGGTGATTTTTTTTGTTTCTGCTTCAATGGGCGGCGCAACGCCAAGAGTTTGACCATTGCTTGTGTGTATTTTGCTTTCATAATAAGTTTTCTGTGCATAGCATCCCAGTGTGCCAAACGAATTCGTTTCTTCGTACTAGATATCCGAAACGGATTCCATTACGAATTCGTTTCGAACTCGTTTTCGTATGAAATTCCTCTCGAAAAAACAGAAGGATCGTCCGCATTGACGAAATCGTTTCGAATTCGTAACGGACTTCAAATACGAATTCGTTTTTTGTTCATGAAACGAATTCGTTTCGACTGATTCGTTTTATGAATAAAAAACGAATTCGAAACGGATTCGTTTTATGAACAAAGAACGAATTCGTTTTATAAATAAAAAACGAATTCGAACGAAAACGGATTCGTTTTATGAACAAAAAAAAACGAATTCAAAACGGATATGTATTTGAAGTTCATTTCGAATTCGAAACGGATTCGTTTTACTTACAAAAAACGGAATGCGCACAATTTCGAAACGAATTCGCGTCCGTTTTTGTGCACATTGGGATTTCATAATTTTTGTTTGTATAGGAGGTGTCACGCATACTTGTCAGTATCCGCCCACGTTTTATCTATTGCTTGCCTATGGCACCAAACATACTCCTACCGAATTTGATAAAAATTTGAGTAGACAGTCTTATGCGTATATTATTTTGCTTGTATGGGAGTTGGCACGCATACTTTCACTCCGTGCTTGCTGGTTTCCTAAAAATTTTCCATAAAAAAATTGGTTTCATTGGCCTTAATACTTCACGCTTTAGAGCGTTTAGAGCTTGTAAGGGAGGTGCCACGCTTTTATGACTTAATTGAAATAAAATAAATTTTTAATACAAAGTAGTTCTTTAAACCATCCATTACATATAAACTCACAATCGTTCTTAACGTAATGTAGTATAGATTTAATATTTATTTTCAGACACAAGATAAAATAATTTCCAGCAACATCTAGCCAACAAAACAAATAAATACCACTCTAGGGAATAATGTATAATTCAAGGTCTCTTCCCAGTAGAAAACAGCAGTCAAACTCCAATGTGCTCGAAGAAAAAAAACCACGCTAGGCGTTGGCTCAAAATGCGTTACACTGAAACACTTTGGGGGGTTGGTGGAAATGCGACAAATTAATGTTAAACCGCATGTTGACATTACATCTTGTCAACACAGTGTCTGCGGTTTTTTTTTTTTTTTTGTGCACGTTCCTCATTTTTTATTTCGTACGATTCTTATAATTTTTGGCAGTTTGTTTTTATGCAAGAATAAATATTTAATGAAAAAGGTGCCAAAAACGAAGAAAAACCAAAAAAATTTCTATTGTTTCTTGCGTTGTCTTTTAACTGATATCTACTTTTGCTTTTTTGGAAACTTTTGCAAACATTTTTATTTTGATTTTTAATTTGACTGATTTTTTGTTTTTGCATTAAAAAACACAAAAGATATTTTTAATCTTCTAAAATCATTCACTACTTTCAAATCATTTGCATGGCTCAAACTCCTCCGAAACGTTGCCACGAAATTTGCAACAATTTTTATCTTGCTCTGTTTTTTGTATGTTAAGTCCCCTTGTGTTATGCTATGAAATTTTTATTTTGTCATTTCTATATTCCTAGCTCGGTCTTTTGTTGCGACATTTTTTTGGCAACATTTTTTTTTTTTTATTATAATTTGCTCCCTGCTTTTAAATACAAATGATTTTTGCTTTGAGCCTGACTCGTTGGGTTGCCTAATGATTTTTGTCCGATTGTTTTTTTTTCTGTTTTTTTTTTTAATAAAATGAAAACAGTGAAATCATATTCTTTTGTCAATGTGTCTGTTATTTTGATTTGCTTTTGAAATGTATTTTTATGCACAAATTTTAAAGTCACCTTTTCAGCGCAATAAGCAAAAAATTTGGTAAAAAACATTTAAATTGATGTTTTAATTTCATTTTTAATATTGGTAAAAAAAAGATAATATAACCCTAATAATAACCCCAAAAACTCTCTTTTGAAAAATTCGATTTGCGGGGCTGCACATTGCAATTCAAAGCATTGGTCTTTTTATTACTATTATCACTATTAATGTACAAAGGCTAATTCAGATTACAACTTAAAGCTGGTAATACTTTTCCCATGTCAAAAATTAACAGCTGATATTTGATGTCGCGCAAATCTCATGTCTGCGATTTGCGTGATATTTTGTAGTTTGATTTCGCTAGATCAAAAACCAACACTATGGGAGCTTCTATAAATTGTGACATGGTCCTAAGGTGAGGGGGGAGTCAGCTTATCTTTAGGGGCCGTCCATAAATTACGTGAGCCAAAATAGGGGGAGAGTGGGTCCGGCAAAGTCTCACCAAATCTCACCAAGGGGAGGGGGGTCAAAGAAAATCTCACGTCAACTTTTTAATGCAGAGAGTATACATTATTATGATTATACAACTATGATTTCTTTTATGGAAACTCCCTTTGGGGAATTTTTTTTTTAAGGCCGAAAAGAAGTTGAACAAAATTTATAACTCAGTTATTTTTCAACCGATTGGCGTAACTTGTTTTAGATGTGATTTAACGCGCTATTCAAAAACCGAAAAAAATTCTGTACCATAAAAAAAAAAGTCGCTCAAATTTTTAACGTCACTTCCCTTGGGGAAGTGTTACTATAATAGTTTTCAGATTAAAATACTTAGCTCAATTAAGGGGTTATATCTCCCTTATGCTATAAAAAAACAAGGCTGTTTTAATTATATTTTTAAAGGATATTTGAGATTAAAGGTATACAAATAATATTACATTGAATTAACAACTCTTAAAGAAGAGAAAAAAATATTTTATTGTTATTTTTTTTACAAAATGGCGGCTGTGCAGTGATTACCGTGAACCGCTTTTTCAAAAAGGTTTTCCGCGGCGGGCAGTAAAAGTCTCGTCCAACTCTACCTATAACAAAAAAAAAATGTTTTTCATTATCTACATGAGCTTTGCTGTTGAAGTACAAATGATTATATTTTTAGAATTTTTTTTTCGCGAAATGACAAATGTTTTAACAAAAAATCGTGTTTCCGACGAAAAAAATCGACTTAAATTGCAAATAACTTTTTTTTTGTTAATCAATCGCTAAAATCGTGTGTACTTCAACAGATAATCAAACAATGAAGCTACTGTTAAAATTTCAAGTTAATCGGATATAAACTTTTTGAGTTATACTGCCCGCCGATTTTGAAAACATGGTTTCGAGAAAAACTCGTTTGAAGTTTCAAAATGCTATACATCTTCATCAAAGTTTCTTGGAAAAAACTAATTTAAAAAAATTTTGAGCTTAGATCGGTACTTGTGCGCTGTAGATTTTGATTCTAAGATTGTTTTGGCATAATTTAAGCCAATAAAAATAAAATTGAAAAATAAAAAAAAATTAGGGAGATGTAACCCCTTAAATAACTTTTCACCAATATAAAATTGTTCACGTTAGCCATGCCCAAGCTGTAGTGACCAAAATAAAAATATTTTTTGGTTTCGAATATAAAATTGTAGTCGATCTTGGTCCATCTGATAAAAATTATACTCAGTTCCTAAACGATTAGAGATAATCGCCTACAGCAGCGGTGGGCACAAAACTCTAACAAAAGAGCAATACAACAACATCAAGCAACAACAAACGAAATTTTAAAGATTTTTTACTTTCATTTCCAAAATTGCCAAATGCTAATAGCACAAAAAAACCAAATTACACTACAAGTAACAAAAACAATTGCTACATTCGTCAAGACACAATGCGGCGCCGTCGCTTATGCATTTGTGTGTTGTTTTTGTTTTCATTTGAACTCAAGTCAACGCTGTGCCTCGATAGCGTTGAAATTCTGCGAATTTTTTGCCTCGATAGCGTTGAAATTCTGCGAATTTTTTTTCGCTTGCTTGTGCGTCGAATAACGGTTAGAGCAATGTGAGAAAATAGAGCCACTAAGTGCCCTTCACTGGCCTACAGTATTCATCAATATGGTCGGTCTTGGAGGGATCCGTAAGCGGTATGTGAAAGTTGCAATCGTTGACTTTAAAATCTGAAAGTTCAAAGTTCACATTGAAGGTCCTTGGCTTTTATGTACTGAGCAGGTATGTACTTATGACAATTTATGATATAATCGTAATAGAATTTTGAACCAGTCTGTACCAAAAATTAAAAAATAGATATAAAAAAGCCTTTATATTTGGCGGTCGGTTAAAAATTGACGGAGCACTGACTTTAAGAAATTTTACAAGAAAAAAATTATGCCAAAAAAATCAAAACAGTCTCATTTTCTTTTATTTGTTCGCCAAAACAAGTCTATGCACAAAATTTTACTAACAGCATGCATGGTAAGCCAACAAAATATTCTTTTGACGTATAATTTTTTGGCATTCTTAATAATAGATCGCAACGGAAATAATAGTTTTCAAAAATTCAGAAAAAGTAGCTGCTCAATATTATCCCATTTCGATTTTGAAAAAAAAAAATTAAAAACATTGAAATTCGAGCAACAATGTTTATTTTGCCAGCAGTTTTTAATAATAGTGTACAAATTAAATAATAAAAATGAACTTAAATCGAATTAGCAATGATCGATTTTCCTGTAAAATACAAGATCAATACAATGTAGTTTTTTCCATAAGCAAACATGACAGCAAAGGACAACAGTAATATGGTAAAATTTGACACAGTGATGTCTGCCATCTACATATATAATGAATCCTTTAACTAATGGTTTCTGGAAAAGGGAACAGATATTGTCAGTTTTTGTAATAGCTTTTGTAGGAGAAGAGTAGTACTTTCACATGCTACAACGAGAATATGGTAAAAAAAAGCTTTGGATGTCTCGAAAACCTGATTTGATGGACTATAACTTTGGTTGGAAAAATTTAACAAGGACAATTCTATCGGAAATAACAAATTGCGCACAAACTCCGCGTCATTTTAGAGGGGAGGTGTGCTAACTTAGCGACAAAAATAATTTTAACAATCCTTTTTGAATGATCAATTTTCGGTAATGTTTTGACAGAAATCATACGTCTATCATACGACTTAGGGGTCGTCCATTAATTATGGCACGTGAGGTGTTTTTTTTTTGAAAATTGGGACCCCCTCCCATCCTCTTGGTGAGATTTCGTGAGTTCTGACAGGACCCCCCTCCCTTCCGTGAGACTTTTCTTATAATTTTTAAATGTAATCTGCTATAATAATGTATATTCTCGGCATTAAAAAGTTGAAGTGAGATTTTTATTGACACCACTCCCACTTGGTGAGACTTGATGAGATTTTTCCGGACCCCCACCTCTCCTATTTCGACTCACGTAATTTATGGACGTCCCCTTACCTGGCCTAGATCATTTTTGGTTTTTTTCCTAAAATTTATTTTATTCTTCAACGCAGTCAGACTCTTAGTTCGTAATGCTTTTTTCAATGATAATCCAACACATGAATGTTATTTTTAAAAAAATTAATATAAAAAATTGGCTGTGGCCGGATTCGAATTGAGCTATACAAATCTAAATGTTTCAAATTTTTATATTTTGTTAACTAATTTTTACTTGAACTAAATTTGTGCAGATCAATTTACATTGAAACTATGTTAAATTTACATTTTTCTGTTTAAATTAACATGCTTATTTTTAATGTTGCTTTAATATTTCTTCCCACGTTAAATGACTCATGTTAACTTTAGAAATGCTTTTATTTTCAAAATAAATATCGTATATTTTATTTTATCCAGGATTGTGCTTATTATATTAAGCTAAAATTTGCCTGAGCTCTAAAGTTAGCAACAGCTTTTGGCTACTTCAAAGTTACTTATTTCCAAAAGTTGTCACTAACTTTAGACCCAGGTCAAAAAAAGGCTATGAATATGTGTCATATTATATTTTCTGACCATTTCGTATACCTTAATAAAACATTATTTGTCATTTAAAATTTTTATTTTCATACTTTTTTTGCAAAAAACTTATCATTTACATATAATATTTAAGCTAACCTTAATCCAATTCGAATGACACTTTAAAATTTTCTTGTCATTTGTTATTTTTTCTTGAAGTCTTCTTGTCATGTCGCACTTTTGGTGACATTTTGCCAGCTCCATGTGTTGCGTGCATGTCACTCTATGGGAATTTTCAAGAAATCATGTCCTTTTGTACACATGAAAGGACAACAGAAGCGACAAGAACAACACACTTGAAACTTTTATACCGCAAAGAAAGAAAGAAAAAAAAAACTTTTCTTTGCAATTTTGCATCCTATGTTACGAGTAACATTGGCAAAAGCAAAAGAGAAATGAAGACAAGTGAAAAGTGTGGTAGATAGCAAGGATACTTCAAAATGATATAAGGACATCAAAAACTGACAAACGTACAAACATACAATATTTTATTGCCAACAGCATGTGAGTGCTATCAAGACGTTTGATTGTGGGCAACTGTCAAGAAGTCACATAAAGTTTGGTGAAAACTTAATTTGAGGTTAAAAAGTTGCACTTTATGCGTTTTGAAATGATATTAAATTAAAAGGACATAAAAACGTACTGCGGTAAATTGAAAGAAAAAAAAAACTAACCATAAAACTTAAGCGTTGCAAAAAAAACTGCATGCTTTTTGAGGCGATAAGCGCACGCAAGTAAACTTAATACTTAGGCTACTTTTTTCTAAAATAAACATAAACTTAGCAATAAACTGAGTGCAAAAACTATAAAATTAAGCAATATCCTTGCTACACCACCATAACAGCCCAGATATCGCGCTTGTATAGCATACGCAGCCTGATCTGGCCTCTGACATGCCGCATCGCTGCATTTTACTTGCGCTGTTTGAAAGAAACTCTGCGCCTGCACGGAGATATACAGCGGAGGACAATCTTCCGGTGTATTAGCACCCCGACAAGCTTGCGATAAATCTAAGCTATATTTATTGGTTAGCAGCTGTGTACAATCCAGCTCCGGCTCTGTTGAGAAGGTGCCATTACGATAAGGTCGCACTTTTGTACGCGATGTGCAGACGGTAAAGGTGACCGGATTGATAGCTTGTACACTAAGCCAACGATCCGGGCGATCAGTACCGAAGAAGTATTGCGGTGACAAACGATAAAAATTAATGCTACCAGGACGCGCATACTGCACCATATGATTGCTTCCCCAATCCTGGGTGTACCACCATGGTGTACAACGTGGATTTGTGATGCGACGAGGAACTGAAATAAAAATGATATTTAAGTAAAAGTCGAGCAATAAAATTTCTATGGGAACTTGAGGCTTTCGCTAACTTCTCTTAATGCGTTCCACAACAGGGTCTGAAGCTTCTCTCACGCCCATATCTTGACTTAGCAGATATAAATCATCACTTGGATTCGGTACTAAGTCTTTAAAACGCACAATTGCACCACCTGCATACCAAATAAAATGCAAGTCCGGCAAGGTGCGTTTTAGTCCTTCCAGATAACGCATACAATAATCGTAATCACTATCGGTTATTGTTGCCGTTGGACTGGGCATTAGCAGTGCTACCACTGAACTGCCACCCATGGAAAAACGTTGCTCTTCCCACAGCATCTGTTGTTCGATTAAAGCACGTGCTGTACTCAATACGCGGGGTAAATGGAAACCAAAGGGATCTAGAAATATATGGAATACAAATATTAAAGGAGAGTCTGATCACAATTTTAAGTAACTTACACCATGAATGTGATGTTTCATTCCAATTTTCATAAAAATCACTCAAATAATTTGTTGTATTAACCATGATAGCCGGCTCACGGCCAGAAATTAAAGTAACCATACTTGCATAAGGATGGATATTGAGACGTTCTAATATATAGCTATAACAAATTAAACCTTTATTAGTGAAATTATTGATAACGAAATCAATTCATAACTTACTTAAGATAGTTCACAACAAAACGGTATGGCCAAATTGTATCTATAAAAACGTAGATATTCGTTATGGTTGTTGTTAATTCATTCAGTTCTGGATTTATGTCGGCAGTTTTTGAACAAGGAATTTCCTTTTCCTCTAAATAATGATGGACATAAATAGAAAAATTATTGCAATTAAATAATTCATAAACATAATCTTGTCAGAAACAATATTCTTAAAAATATCTTATGCACTTTTTAAGCAAGTTAGCTAATTTTTAAAATTTATTTTCTCTAAGTAAAGCTTTGAAAAATATTGTAGATCGGCTCAAATTTATTTCTGTTTTGAATAATCATATAAAATACTTTAAATTAAAACGAAAAAAAAAAACTATTTCTTAGTCATACAATACATACCACACGAAAAGCCGATAAACGACTAACGCACCGCTATTCAAATAAATAAGCTTATAAAATTTTGCGCATAAAAGAACGAGCAGCTGCAACATACACAGAAAGTAAATATATGAAAGAGATGTACTCGCTCTCTTGCAACATTTATGTGTCTGAAAAATGGGTATGGTTATTACATATATCCTGCAAACTATTTCAATCCACAAGGTCAAAGAGAGTACATACATTTATAGAAATGAATTCGCCAATTTTAGTTTGGCTTCCCATCTCAAAGAGACTAAATATATGTACGCTCTTTGCCCTTGTGGACTGAAATAATTCGCAGAATATAATAACCATACCCATTTTTCAGTTACATAAATGTTGCAAGAGAGCGAGTATATCTATTCCATATAAAGGGTTTTTCAATAGGGACGCTACAAAAGTAGACCAATAGGGACAGCAAACGACGCCATATTTTTTACCGCTCTTTTGACATTTCTCTTCAGTAAGGTCTGTCATTTCATCATGGAAAGATATATATATATATATATATGTATATGGTATATATATATAATACCGAAATTCAGAGTCAGTGGCCTCAACTTTAAGAGCGCTACGTCCAATTTATGGTCGTCATAATTGTCCTGTCAGATCGACAATTGAGCGTCTAGTGGAAAAATTTGAATCCACAGGCACAGTAAGCACAACAAGCGTTGGGCATCTCTGTGACGTCGTTGTGGCGAATTTTGCGATAAGATCTTGGCCTACATCCTTACAAGATCAAATTGACGCAAGAACTGAAGCCGCTTGATCACCAGAATCGTCGTATGTTCGTGAATTGGGCTGAGCAACAACTTGAAAATGATCCGGATTTTCATCGAAAAATCATCTGCAGCGGTGAAGCTCATTTCTGGCTGAATGGCTTCGTCAATAAGCAAAATATGCGCTATTGGTCAGGCAGCAATCCACACGTACTCCATGAGTCAACATTGCATCCCGAAAAAATTACGGTTTGGTGCGGTTTATGGGCCGGCGGCGTCATTAGGCCGTACTTCTTCCGTGATGATCAAGACCGCCACGTTACTGTGAATGGGAATCGCTACCGCTCAATGATAACCGAAAATTTTTGGTCCAACTTGGATGATATAAACTTGGACAATATGTGGTTCCAACAGGACGGCGCCACAAGCCACACAGCGAATGTCACAATCGATTTATTGAAAACCAAGTTTGGTGAACGTGTTATCTCACGAAATGGCCCAGTCAATTGGCCGCCTCGGTCGTGCGATTTGACGCCGTTAGGCTATTTCCTGTGGGGCTACGTCAAGTCTATGGTGTATGCCAACAAGCCAGCGACGATTGATGAACTTCGTACGAATATCGAACGTGAAATTGCAGCAGTATCGGCCGATTTATGCTTGAAAACCGTCGAAAATTGGGTTCAGCGTCTGAACTTCTGCAGGCGAGCCCGTGGTGGCCATGCAAAAGAAATTGAGTTCCATACATAATGGCATCGAATGTTCTTTTACAAGAATAAAGAATTTCATTGATATCCTAAACTGTTTTTGTTGTATTTAAAAAAAAACCCTTTATTTGCTCTCTTTGCAACATAGCGATCAGTTTGTGTATAACCAGCATCACAGCAAGACAAGTTTTTATCCAATGTTCAAAGGAAGAATTATGTAAAAAAATGATAACAAATAAAGCAAGGGTACAGCACAGCGGAAAGTAACCGAATTTTAAGGAAAATGATAACACCGGTTGAATTTTGTGTCTGGGCTCTTGATGTCAAGAAGAGCCAGAACGACCTAAAAATTCGAAAATCAATATTTTTCGCGATATTTGAGACAAAATATTTCAAAATCTTATGAAATTTTAAATAGGGTCCAGAAGAACTTCTCTTCAAAACACACTTTGAACTATATCGATATTTTTTTATTCTGCGGTCTCCATTAAAATCTACATAAGTTTGAGCAAGGCAAAAAAATGATATAGATATAATTTTAAATGGGTTTTGAAGAATAAGAGTAGTTCTTCCGGACCTTATTAATGGTTTTATGAAAAAAAAATATGTTGCGATGTAATACGAGTATAACCTCAAATATCTCAAAAGCCGTGACTTTCGCACTTTTAGGTTGGAATATCTCGAAACCCAGAACCATCGGAAATATTCTAACATCCGATTCGAACTAAGCGCGTCAAAGACCTTCCGAAAAGTATATTCGGGTTTCAGAACCAGAGGTTTGACTAAATTTTGTCGGCCTGTGTTATCAGAAAAGCGGTTTCTAATTCCGCGACCGAGAAAAATTTAATAGTAAACTTCAACGTCATAGAGTTCTCTCTCTATCGACTCCTGGATCAATCACAAAAACTAAGGAATGGAAAGGTGAACTGAAGATTGCTAGGGCTAAAATTCTGGTAGTTTCAAAAAGATTCTGAAAACGATTTAAACTTTAAAATTTGAAGACTTATTTCTTTAATTAATTATAACTCATAAGCTTATTTGGGTAGGTTCTTGATAAAAGCTGAAAGTTTGTTATATGATATTTCTAGCCTACCTTATTACAGCTTCGAATCACGAGATATGACTACTTAAAAAGTTCAAAAAATGGTTATTGCTTAATAGTTCGTAATGTAACACAAAATATATTAAATTCAAAGTTATAGACAAGATTATTTTGCAAGTAACCTCGATATGATTTGACCAACTTTTCATCTTATAATATTTCGGGACTTTCCTCAGCAAAAGCAATTTTTATTTGAAAAATCTGGTTTTTTTTTTGGGAATTTAAGAACGATGTATGATGGGTAAAATCTTATCGGGCACGATGTCAATGTATTTTCACATTTTCTGTTGTTATGAGACTATTTTTCGAATAATTGAGCAATTAACCTTTTTTTGGGATCTCAAAGCAGCCATGTTTCACAAACTAGGCTCCAAAATTATTACAGATCTTTAAAGCTATAATCGCATAGCTTGAAACACCATATAATGAACATTAATCTTCTTTCAAGAACCTTCTTAAACAAGGCAACGAGTTCTACCAGGGTTGTAGTGTGTACAATTTATGGTACTGATGAGTAGAAGTATTATTGTCCGTACTCCGACTCTATTTTTATTTGAAAGTTCTCCTGTGCTGTTTTATATGCTCTGACGAGCTATTGGAGCGTTATTCACCCAGACGCGAACTACGTACATTCTGGATTCTCCGAGGGATCTGAGAATCGAGAAGATTTCTAGACACCAAAGTTTTTCAATAGAAATCAATATCTGTCTTAAGATTCGGCCAGAGTTACGAAGTATAATTTTCCAATGCGCTTTGCAGATATTAACTCTTTCTTTAGAATGTTAAGGTATTAACAACATAGGAAACTCATTTGTATTCCCTTCTCATCATAAGTTAAAAGAAATACAACTTTGTTGGAAAGATACCAATTGTTTTATTATTTATTTTATAAAAAAAAAATCCAACAAATTTTCTTAAAAATATAACTTAAAAAATAAAATACGCTTTAATATTTCATATTAAAGTACAGTTTATATAGCACATATTTAAGGTTTTGTTTTGTATAAAATAAAATATTTGTGGACTGGAATGTTGAAGGTGATTGACTTAAAACTGAAGCATTTTGTTGATTTGTTTTATGGAAGCATCTTACTTATATGAAGTGGTTTTACTGAACTCGCTATACGAGTGTATATGCTAAAAACTATTCGTATACATGAATTAACCCTTTGTTGCACTACGGTGCACTTTAGCGTACACAAATTCAAAATTATTGCAATAATTGACGCAAAAACGATGCGAAGATAATGAATGCAAAACTAGCGAGCAATCGACTGACACCACTGTAACAGCCCAAATTAACGACCGATACTGTAAATCTGGATTGATCTGGAGTCTGACAGGCAGGATCATAGCACGATGTTGTAAAACCACCGCCAGCAGCAACTTGTGGTGCTTGTACCGAAATATATAATGGTGGACATTCATGAATTGTGTTGTAACCACCGCAAACATTAGACAAATCATAGGTGTATGTATTGCCAGTAAGTTGAGTACATGTGACATCAGAGACAGCACCATTATTGTTATTATTATTGCCATTTGTAGCATTCGAAGATGGCAGCACTGTCGTACGAGATGCGCAAACGGTGAATTGAACATTACCTTGTGACTGTATATTGACATAACGTCCGGAACCTTGTCCAAAGAAATAATTGGGAGCCATACGATAGAAGTTAATGACACCAGGACGGGCGTATTGATACATTTGATTAGTTCCCATATTTGGGCTGGACCATAATGAACCACAGTTTGGATTGATAATGCGGCGTGGTACTAGAGAAATTGTTAAAATACAGAAATAAGGAAAGGTTCTAATGCTTTCTATGATGGGAAAAAAACCAAAAGTGCAGGAAATTTGAAGGGAAAAAGTTAAATACATGTGATAATTTGATACGATATAATCTACTGAACTTCTTTGTATAAAAAAAGCTAACTTTGAGCAAGAAAATATCACTAGCAGAAACAGATGTTTCCACGTGAATTGTTTCTTTTGTCAAGGAGATTGTCAGTTCTCGAGAAAAGTTTACATCAAAGAAGTTCAAAAATTAATTTTAAATCGCTGAGAAAGGATCAAAAATAATTCTTAGGCATAACCAGAGTTATTTTTTGTATCAACTTCTTCCTATTGCGTCTTGCACTTTTGGTTTTCTTCCTCACACCCGTTGGACAATTTCTTACTTTTCAGAATGCGCGCAACAACTGGACTTGAAGCCGTTGCATAAGTAGCACCAATACTCAATGGGAAAATATCTTGAGTGGGATCTTTCACAAAAGCATTAAAACGTGTTGTAGTGCCACCGGTGTAGTAAATAAATTTCAAATCTGGCACTTTTTCGCTGATATATTGAAGACGTGTCACCGAATAACTGGAATCAGTATCACTGACCTGAGCCATGGCTGGTATTAATAAAGCCACCAATGAGCGACCACCCACTGTATTGTTTGTTTTTTCCCCATCTAAGAGATTTTGCGTAATATTTGTTATAGTTTGCAAAACTTTGGGTAAATTAAAACCGGGTGCATCTGAAAAAACCAAACAAGAGTTATGAGCTATCGTTATCGTGCCACAAGTTGGACAAATCAAACTTACGCCACGAGTGCGTTGTAACATTCCATTGCCTATAGAAATCTCCTACATAATTGGTAGTATTCACAATAATTGAACCATCTTGAGCACCAAGTAATGTTACGGAACTGGCATATGAATTGATATTAAGATCTTCAATGATATAACTAGAGAGGAAGACGGAAAGATCAATAAATATCTTTATTGTATTGAATACAAAGACTTTAACACTCACTTTAGATAGTTCTTAACATCGTTGTACTGCCAGGACGTATCCAAAAATATGTAGATATTTGTCATGGCTGTAATGGAATTGGAAATATCCTGGGGCGAGCTACTCACGGAACAGGACACATCGTTCATATATTGAGCTGTAACGAGAGAAAGAAGACATTGAAATATTTGTATACTTGATTGAATTCAAATTCAATAAATTGTATTGTAGT
This sequence comes from Tricholauxania praeusta, assembly GCA_949775025.1. Classification (NCBI taxonomy): domain Eukaryota; kingdom Metazoa; phylum Arthropoda; class Insecta; order Diptera; family Lauxaniidae; genus Tricholauxania; species Tricholauxania praeusta. The sequence continues at coordinate 110,320,474 of OX459031.1, read as the reverse complement.
AAGAGCTAACTCATTAACGTAAAAAAAGAGTAAACTCAGTAAGCTTTGATAAAAAAAGATAAAATTAGCAGTAGACAATATGACTTCTTCTCAAAACATACAGCTCAAATAACTTAACGAAGAGAAAAATACATAGTTTTTATATGCTTAAGCCATCGTATATTGTCCTTTTGCTTAAAGTTTATATGCAGCTCTTTTCGGTGGGAAGTTCCAAGAAAGGACCAACAAAAGCCAAATACAGTTTTTTAAGGAAACTTTATCTAAGTTACATCAAGCAAGATTAGTAGTTTTGGATAAGCTTCAATTTTATGTATATCTTTACTGGCTACAACGGAACTTTTAAGTTTGTGCTTTGCTTCCAGTAGTATTTGAAAAAGAATTCCGAGTTCCAAAAAGGACACATCGTGGAAGAGCAATATTTTTGTATCAGTGCTTTATCGGAATTGGACTTATTTCTTTTAAGCTTAACATAATCTTAGGGGCCGTCCATAAATTACATGAATCAAAATAGGAGGAGAGGGGATCCGGAAAAATCCCACCAAGGGGGAGGGAGGGTCAACGAAAATTCTACGTCGACTTTTTAATGCAGAGAGTTACATTATTATAGCAGATAACATCTAAAAATTATAAGAAAAGCCTCACAGAAGGAAGGGGGGGAGTCCCGCCAGAACAAGGGGAGGAGAGGGTCCAAATTTTTAAAAAAACACCTCACGTAATTTATGGACGTCCCCTTATGAGAATATCATACAGAAATTGAATAAGTTCAGAATATGTTGACGACCTATTAAATGGACGATTGCAGAAGAAGGTGTCCGAGAATGGGAGAAGTTAAACTATAGAAATAGCCTATAACTTTCTGGATCGACAGTCTGTCATCGACCTAAGTATTGGACTTCACTCTTCTCAGATGTAGTAAGAAATTTTTCAGTTAAGCCATGCGCAGTTACCGGATATTCATGCTTTGAAAGGAGAAAGCAGTCTGACAAGTCAAGGAACTGCTTAGATTACAAAGTACTTCCATCGCTGAGGTACCTAAAAACCAAATCGAAATGTTTTCGGCGATATCCTTGAAAAATTAACCAAACAAAAGGTATACGGCAATAAATTAATTTTCGTTCATTATTAATGATAATATAGGCCATAAATAAAGAGGAAGAAAAAGTTTTGAAAAATATTCCTTAAAAGGGTTTTAAGATATTCTTTCCTTCCCAAAATCTCAAATACTTTTGTGAAATATTTTTCTATGGGAAGTTTTTCCTTTTTGTAAATCGGGCAAACTAATGCATGTGTAAAATAAACCGAAAAAATATGAATAGTCGCTTATTTTAAAATTTAAAAACAACTTAATATCGATATCTCATACGTCTATGTTGGATTAAGTCTTTTGAGTTATTTTGATTTCACTCAGATTTTATGGTCATATGTGCGATAGCATTTCGTTTTTTTTTTTTTTTTTTGTTGTATTGAATTTTAATATATAATTGATTTAAAATTTAGAAAATAATTCCTGATAACCAAAATAACAACATATTCTGCAAATAGCGGTTACTCAGCGCAACGTGGACAAACACAAATATCACAACCCAAGTAGCATTTTTGACAGAGGAAACTTTTAATGCGCATTTACAGCACTTCCACAGCTCTTTTAGGTGTATACAGCTGTAAAAGCGCTGTAATTGCGCATTCAAAACTTCCTCTGCAAAAAATGCTACTTGGGAACTGTTTTTGCTGTTAATGCATAGCTGTTGTAGAGTTTGATACTTTCATAGAATTTGTGCGTTTGATTTTTTTTTTTTTGAATTTTTTGTTGCTGTTGTTGCTGCCGCCATAAGAGTCTTATACTGCGCATGTGGTTATAATTTATATAGCAGGTGTTTAATATCTTCTATTTGCTTTTGTGATGATTTGGCTCTAGTCTATAAAACTTTTGCCCATCACTGACAAACGTAACTTTTGAGAAAACTGAAGTCCTTCATATTGCCTGTCAATTTTCGCGCGTTGAAAAACGCACGTGTGGCCTTAGCCTTAGTGTGAAAATTGACATGCAATGTGTAGAATTTCTCTTGAGTTACGTTTGTCCGTGGTGGGCAAAATTTTATAGCCAAGAGCCAAACCATCACATCCTTAAATAAAAAATCATAAATAATGTATATTTCTTTACTTAACGAAGCTCACTAAGTACTGTTTAAACTTAACTTAAAGTTGACAATAAAATACAGTGACATATTAATAATTTCTACTTACGAACATATGCTGTCAAAGCGTTAGCCGCTGATTGTGAAAATTGCGCAATATTTTCCGCTTGTAATGTGACACGTAATTGCATTTCGCGATTGAGCACCTGAGCGAAAGCACTTGTCTGTGCATTCATTTCGTTTTGCGGTGCTACGTTGGGAAATTGATCCTTGCGATTGCATGCCATAATGCCGCTGCCTAAAACACCATCCATCGAGTAGTACATACGCAACAATTGACTCAACTTCAAACTGGATGCTTGCGTACGCCAATTAGCAATATTCATAGCAAGTATTAGACCATCAAGTCCACCACGTATTTCAGCATCGGTCATTTCCAAATTTTGTCGCTGCGTTAGGAAATACCAATGTGGTGTTACCGTATTATTCCAAGCACCATTTGCACCAACCGAAGCCTGTTGATTTGGTGTACTTGGTACCTGTACCAAGGCAACTTCAGCTAAATCACCGGATAAGGTAGCAGCCCAACGATTATCAACGCTAACGGTAGCCGTTTGTGGTGAGTTAACGCCCGGACGTCTTGAGAGAGATAGCAAAGTACGCAATTGCACCTGTTGCGGCTGTAGACCAGCGGCTATACCGGCAATAACAGTACCAGCTGAAACAGCACCCCATGGTGTCCGGATAACGCCATCCTCCACAGGACATTGACTCACTTGACCGTTGCCGCTACTGTCATAACCATAATCGACATAATCAAAATCGACAACTTTTCCATTCGATCTCGGGCGTATTTGGTTGCCATATTGTGCCGGTATGCCACGTTTCTGTGTCTTTGAAGAAGAAAGCGACTCGAGTATTTCAATATCACCGAGGAAATTATTTTGTACGTTTTGTGCGCCAACACCGCGTGGCAAACGTTGCGAACGATATTGCGAGAGTTGATTGCAAACCTGATTCTCATCACCACGTACTTGCATATTAAATGTGCTGGAGAGCATAAAATGCAGCGAACAGCGTTCTTCGCGTGAGAGAGAACTGTTTGGGAATTGTAACGCATTACCGGGTATTAGACGTGAGAGTAAAATACGAAATTTGGGAAATTGAAAACCGGTCGGACTGTATGGTATTATACCGGGTTGGGCAACAATGCCGGGCGCAAGTTGTATGCCATCTTGACGGAAACGATGCAGCAACGCTACGGTCAATTGACGTATGTCCATGTTGAAACCATCGGAGTTTTCCACTTTTTCGATTACCGCAATGAGTGATTCTATGTTCGTGGGCAGGCGATTGTCGCGATTTTGAAAGAATGTTGTATTGTAGCATTCCACCAGTGAGGGTGGTATATTTGGTTCAATATTTTCTTGTGCACTTGTCGTACCTATGCTGCAGCATAGGATGGCGGCGGCAACAGCAAGCAGGACCGCTGCCGTTGATAATTTCGAATGCAGCATTTTCGTTTTTTCGCTGCGTGGATTAATTTGAAATGTGTTTTGTAACTGCAAGAAGAAAAAGAAAGAGTTTTAGTAAAAAGAATTTTTAATTTTTTCAAAATATTGCTACATTAATCTGGCGCTGATTTTTCATGTTTAAAAGTTGTTTAAAATGGGTTAAATAGAGAAACTTGTTTCCTCAAAAAATATGTGGCTTTATTTATTTTTTTGAAACCCGAAATATT